>WHPY01000065.1:835799-861727 GCA_019776045.1 Brassica rapa x Raphanus sativus | reverse complement strand
TATATATATTTGTTTTAGTTATCATATTTGTATATATTCATTTTCTAATACATAATTTACAAAAAAAATTAAAAAAAAATTGTAAAGAAAAACTAAGTAAAATTTTAGTACAACATTGGTAAATTTTTAGTAAAACTTTAGAAACTTTTAGTATAAATTTAGAATTTTTTTTATTCAAAAGATTTCATTACTAAAATACAGATCAGTTAATTTAAATAAAATATTTTATTCTGAAAAAATAATATTTCCTACTTGAAACAAATAAACAGTCATTTAATTTTTATCAATCATTATTATTACGGAAATCGTCTCGCCCGAATTTCCGTTTGGCCGTCATTTTGCACGGAAATCGTCTCGCCCGAATTTTGCACAAAACTCGTCTCGCCCGAATTTTGCACGGACAACACATACATCATCTTCATAGATATCGTAGATCGGATCACCATAAATCTCTCGATAGATCTCATGGTTCTCTTCTCTCTCAACAAAAAGACTTTCGTCCAGGATATAATAGATGCTAATACTCACCATGACATCCAGAATCGTCTTCGATTAAGAAATCAAAGAAACGCGGCTCTGATACCAACTGATGCAGCGGACGATAGGGTGAACGGTCGATCAAAGAACTTTTAGGGTTCTAGAGACCTGTTCTTGGATCAATCAAGAGTTTCTTTCGATAGCGTCTTGAGACCAACTTCTTGTATTGATAAATTTAATCAAATCAATAACAAAGCAACTCAAAGAAGATGAATTTAATCAAATCTCTTTCAAGGTATAAAGCAAAAGCTCGTTTATTAATTATCAAAGTCTGAATACATCTTTAGGCTTGAATGCCTATTTATAATAAATCCTTAAATCTAGAAAATCATAATCTTAACTAAAATAGAAAAACCATTAAAATATAGAACATACAAATAAAAGGTAATTATCTAATTCAATATATTTAACAAAATAAATAATAAGATATTTGGAAATAATCCAAATACAGTATAACCTCTTTAAATTAATAATCGATAGATTAATATTTCTATAAATTAATATAATTTTATAGTTCCAAATTGAGTTTTTGGTTCAATTAGTATCTCGATAAATTAATAATCTCTATAAATTAATAAAAAAATATAGTTTTGGTGTAGTTCCAACATTATTAATTTATAGAGGTTTGACTGTACTTATCTGCATCAAAATGTCACAAAACAAAAAAAAAATAGATTTTATGTCGAAACCAATAAGATTTTACAGATAGTTTATATTGGATCCGAATCGATTTTATTGGATTCGGGTCGATTTTGTTGGATTCGGTCGATTTTATTGGATCCGGGTCTATTCGGATCAGTTTTTTTCGGTTTCGATTTTTTTGTGTAGAATAATTTTCGACCCAACAAATATTCGACCCAACAAATACTTGTACACTTTCGGTTTGGTTTTGGATCGAATATTTTCAGGTCAGTTCCGATTAAAGTTTTTGAATCCGGCTAAAATGCCTAGACCTAAACTGCTAAACCTGATTATAACAAATCTTGAATAAAAAAATATGATTTTGCACAAAAAAGAAAAATTCCTTAAAAATACACAGACTACATTTTCTTTGCTGAAAAAATACACGAACTTTTTAGGCTTTCCAAAAAATACACAGACTAATTTTGGTTGTCCATAAAATACATAAACTTTTGAATCAGAGTTAACATCTTCTAACGGTGTCTTAACAGAACGTTAATCAGAGTTAACGTCGTTAAAATCGAGGTGTGAAACCTCCAAAATTCAAAAGTTCATGTATTTTACGGACAACCAAAATTAATCTGTGTATTTTTTGGGAAATTTAAAAAGTTCGTGTATTTTTTCAGCAAATAAAATTCAGTCTGTGTATTTTTAAGGAATTTTTCCTTATCTATTAGAATCTTTGGATTTCCTTCGGTGTCAGTGTTTTGAAATGAAGAACTTCCACATGTAATCGGTTGTAAGAAAGATCCAGACTCCTAATCAGTTCCACCTTGGTGAGTTCATAGGGAATGGTACTAGTAATCAGGTTAGAGGAAAGATCCAGTGTATCCAATAAAGTAACATCTGTAAACCATCTACGAACCCGATATATTCGATTTGACCTTCCACGTTTGTTATAAGTTATAACGCACAATTTACACTAATAATTTCTAGGGCTGGGTAAAAACTCCGAACCCGAAAAACTGAACCGAACCCGATCCAAAAAAGTAGCACCGAACCCGAACCGAAATTGATTAAATATCCGAACGGGTTCAAAATTTCGGTATTTAAAGAACCGAAACCGAATCCGATCCGAACCGAAATATTTTGGATACCCGAATGTATCCGAAATAAATTTAAATACTTAAATATACATTATTTTTATATATAATGTATATTTAAATATTAAAAATATATAAGATACCTTTAAGTTTTCCAAAATACTCGGAAAATATATGCAAATAGTCAAAAGTAAATGTTTGAAATAACTAAAGTATACTGAAAACACCAAAATAGTTAAATATCTATTGATTTTTTATCCAAATATTCAAAGAAAACCAATTTATATGTTAAATTAAGGTATTTTGACATATATGTTATGAAAATCTATATGTAATATATTATCTTTCTTATAGATTTTGAAAATTTAAAGTATATAATGAATTTTGAAAATTTAAAAACATTTTAAATGGGTTATCCGAACCCGAGCCGAACCCGCAAAGATCCGAACCGAACCCGAACCGAAATTTAGAAATATCCGAATGGGACTAAAATTTTTGAACCCGAAAACCCGAAACCCGAATGGACTGAACCGAAACCCGAATGGCTACCCGAACGCCGAGCCCTAATAATTTCTTTAGAGACATGACCAGATAACATAAACTTCATCCTCCTTTTATTAGCCAAAAAGCTTGCTTGACTCATGGCAACCGTTGCCTGAATATCTACAAAGTGAAACCATCATTTCATTTATTAAATATGATCTTTTATTCTAAAGTTTTCACCTTCAATATGTAAAGAAATCATTACTAGAATCAGAGTTAGATATCTAGAGTTGATTGCTTAACAAATTAGTGTGGTGAGCTTACAATAACTTATCGAAATGCAACCGCAAATTTGATCAATTTTTTATGACAGAAACAAAATATAATATTTAGTTTTATATGATATTTTATAATTTTGTGAAAACTGGAGATTTGTTTTTCATAATACAAAGGTTTTACTTATTATGATCTACTTATTAAATAAAAAATTTAAATTTAACATTATCACTTCCCAAATCAGAAAATATATACTATATTTGATAAGTGAATATGCTAATTTGTCATTTCCCCATAATTTTATATTTAATCTATTTTATGTTTAATTATTAATTTTAGTAGATAATTTTAATGATTTAGCTCTATTTTTTTTTTGATGACCCTAGTATCTGGGTCTCTCCAAAGGACTCCCGACTAGCAACCAGGATCGTCTACCAGAAATATGGACTTTTCCCTCCGGGAAACCCGCCGAAGACATCAGACTGGTGATCACCCCATGTTAGTTCACCAGTGGCTGAGATTCGAATAGTTTTATGCTTAATTATTAATTTTAGTAAATAATTTTAATGATTTAGCTGTAATTTATCGTTATCTTAGGAATAACTAAAAATTATTTGAGAACTGAATTTACTGATTTGTCATTCTCCCCATAATTTTAGATTTAATCTATTTTATGCTTAATTATTAATTTTAGTAAATAATTTTAATGGTTTAGCTGTAATTTATAATTATGTTAAGAATAATTAAAAAAATTCTAACGATAATATTATAGTTAAATTTATATTATTATATTTACCTTAGTAATATTAAATAATATTAAAATTATATATATATATCACATAAGATATAACGTTTTTAGATTAGTTTTTTAATATATAATTACCGATATATTAGAAATGAATTTCACTAATTATATAATCATCATTATCTAAATATTTTTTGTATTATGTTTTTGAAAATATTTTACATTATAATATTTATTAAAATAAATATAAATCCATGAATATTCTGTATATATGAATGTTTTCAAATTTATTTTACGTAATAAAAGATATTTTATTAAATTGAAAAATTGACGAATATAAAAAATTAATATTTAATTAATTATTAAATATTTCAAAAGCATTAATATACAATTATTTGAGAGATAATTTTGGTGATGTGTAAATTGTTAATCATAATAAATAATTTTAATTATTTAGCTGTAATTAGTCATTATCTTGAGAATAATTAAAAAATCTAACGATAATATTATAGTAAAATTTATATTATTATATTTACCTTATTAATATTAAAAAATTAAATAAATAAGTATATATATATATATCACATAAGATAGAGCGTTTAAAGTCTTTATTAGTCTTAATAAATAATTATATTTTATTTTTAATATATAATTGACTATAAATTAAAAAAAAACATTTATTAATTTTATAATCACCATTATCTAAAAAGTTTTTGAATTCTGTTATCAAAAAATATTTTAAATTATAATATTTTATAAATAAATATAAATTTATATATATTATGTATATATGAATGTTTTTAAATAAAAGAATTATCATATATAAAAAAATTATTATTTAATTAATTATTAAATATTTCAAAAGCATGAAAATACTATTATTTGAGAAGTAAATTTGATGATTTATCATCCTCCCCATAATTTGAGGTTTAATCATATATTGTGGTTAATTATTAATCTTAATAAAAAAATTTAGTGATTTAGCTGTAATTTATCATTATCTTGAGAATAATTAAAAAAATCTAACGATAATTTCATTGTAAATTTAGATTATATTTACTTTAGTATTCTTAAAAAATTATATATATGTACATAAGATAGAATGAGTCATTTATCTTTTACGATAATTTTTTTAGGACAATGAAAATCACTTATCATGATAATTTTTGAAAATATTGGCTCTCACATTTAAAATTTTTGTGATAATTTTTGTGATAGTCAGTTCAAAATTATTATACTATTATTTGCGAAATAATTTGTTTGTTCTCACATTTAAATTTAGAGCTTTAATTTTTTTTAATTACTGTTAATTGATAACTGTATTATATTTGATAATATATAATTACTCATAAATTAAAAAAGAATTTCGTTAATTTATAGTCATCATTATCTTAAACTTTTGTGTATTATTTTATCCAAAATATTTTACATTATAATATTTTAAAAATAAATATAAATCTCTATATATAGTTTTATGTACATATGAATGTTTCAAAATTATTTTACGTAATAAAAGATAGTTTAGTAACATAAAAGTTATCATGTATAAAAATTAATATTTAATTAATTATTAAATATTTCAAAAACATGACAATGATTTATTCTAATAGTTTTTAAATTGATAATATATTTATTTATAAATATTTGTAAAATTATTAAAAATAAATATAATGGAACAGAGACAAAAGAAGAATAGAAAATGCTTTTCTGTATATTACGTTGAAGAGATTACAATCTTATATATACAACTCCTCTGAAGAGAATATCTCAACTTCATATCTATATACTTGCAAGTTGCAACATAGTATCTAGGCTTAATAACTAAACAAAATCCCAATAATATCGGGAATCCATTCCAAAATACTCAACAATAAGAAGAGAGAGAGAACATCTAGTTCGTAAGGAAAAGTGATGCAAGCCAAAGTTACAAAAAAAGAAGAAGGAAAAGTGATGCAGTCTTGATTTTTAGGACTATTTTCGTTCGGTTGTTCAAAAAAAAAAGGACTATTTTCGTTCCAAATTTAAATTGTTTACAAGGTTTTCCCTATAAGGCCTGGTTATCCTTTGGTTTGAAGAAGGGAGTATTGTGACAGTATAAACTGGTTATCCTTTGGTTTAGTTATTTAATCTATTTGGTTTAGTTTTATGGTTTACTCCTTTGGTTTAGTAAACACTATATGTACGTTTTCTCATTTACAAGAGAATCAATCAAACATTAAAACAATCTTCTAAAACCCTAATCTCTCTGTTCATCATCTTCGTTATCCATCATTGAATCTCTGTTCTTCGGAATTATCCTTCTTCCTTCGTGGTCGTTCTCTAGACTTTGATTTACCGGTTCTCGAGCTCTCGGTGAGCTTCTGCATCGGATTTATCGGTTACTCTCAGACTTACTGTCTCAATTGATTGATCTTGTTTGGAGTTTACTTTCATAGAGAACGATGTACAACGGAATAGGGTTACAGACCGCGAGAGGATCATGGACTAATGGTTACGTTCAAACGAACAAGTTCTTCGTGAGGCCTAGGAACGGTGGCAAAAGTTTTGCTGGTGATCAGGGTACCGCTGGTTTATCCAAAAATCTAACAAAAGCATACTTGAGCATGACAGTAAGCGTCAGATTCTTCTTAAGCTTGCTGTTCTAGAAGACGAGCTTATAAATCAGGGATTTTGTGATGCTGAGATTGCTCTGAAGCTAGAGGAAGCCTCCAACTTCAAACTTCGAAGACGACGACAAACATTACTCTCAGTACACGAATTACTACGCTTCTAGAGTGATACGCACACACACCAGATTTCTGCGAAGAAAGAGAAGCAAATGGAGGCGTTTCAAGCTGCGCTGGGTTTGCGTGATCAACAGCTGGCTGAAGAAGGTGCCAATGATGATGAGGCAACAGGTGGTATAGTGAAATAGAGGCGGGGACATTATTATTTTTGGACCGAGGTAGTGGGATGTTGCTTCTGGAAAAAGACATGTGACTAGGTAAGGAAGACAGAGATGTCAGAAAGAGTTAGCAGGGAGCATGAGTACACAAACAAGGGCAGATCAAGTGGGAAGAGATCCTCCTATGGTGATAGAGATTAATGGCTTTTTTTCATATGTACGTTTTCAGTTTCGCAAATGGTGTTTTTAATGGGTTTAGTCACAACACAGTCCTTGTTTTGCTTGCAAACTGACATGATCAAGAGGTTACATGTTGGTCAAATGTTGTATCTTGATCACACATCTTTCAAGGATGTAATGATTATGTTAGTTCAGTGGAGAAGCTATATTAGCATAACTGGAAAAACTAGCTGCTTAGCATCAGGACTTTAACTTCTTGATGGAGTATTTCTCGGCAGTGAGTTTGTTTCTCTGTTTCCTAGCATACACCTGTTGTGTTTGTAGACGGATAAGCCGACAATCATACGGATAAGCCGACAATCATCCCTGAAGATGTGACTGGAAATTTTTAATGTGAGGAATGAGGAGGTTTCATGGAATGGAGTTTTTGCTCTTATTAAGGCTGCTAACAATACAAAACGAAGTGCATCCCATGACGTTGTTGACCTTTGATAATGATTCTTCTTGTGATGTTAATGTGAACATATAGAAGATAGTAAACAGCTTATCCTCAATACATTCCCAGAGGTATTTGCATTAATTTATAACATGTAACAGCTTGCTTATCTGATATATGGTATCACATACCAAAGAAAAAAGATTCGAAATTCTGAAATTAGTACTTTCCTTAAAGCATAAAAATAGGGTTTTGATATTTTTCCTTTTACCGTACTTAAGTAGTTTTTTTTTTTAAATAGGGTTATGATTTGTAGTAACCATATGTAAAGAAATCTAATTATCCATAAAAAATCATCTTCCAGCATTAATCTTATTCTTAAGAGAGATTAGGATTAAAAGAATTTTTGCAAATAAGTTTTCGGTTTCTTACTTACTAAGCAACGGCTCCGGTTAGTCGATCTCAATTAAGTCTACAGGCTCATAACAATTTGGTACCAGAACCGAACGAACCGATGGGAGAAGAAAACAACATAATGAAACAACTCGCTATCATGATGGAAAAGATCGATGGCATGGGGAGTGAGTTGAAATCGTTGAGGATAACAGTGGAGGGCAATACAGCTATTCTTGAAACACGACATTCATCTCCTAAAGCACAAGATGACAAGAAGAAGTGGGTTCTTCAGGATCATGGATCGAAAATCAAAATCTCGACAGAAGAGTTATCCGAAGTTGAAATTTTAAGTCGGAGCAAGGGAGGTAAAGCTTTTCCGCTACAAGCAATTGAAGCAGGTACATCTACTGGAGGACGAGGTCAACCAGGGTTCTCCAGTGCACCTTGGCCGACACGAGCTGTGGGCAGAGAACAAGGCAATCAACGAGCTGATGGTGGAAGTGATTGGCGTGTGAAACCAATTGGGATGGTGCAGAATGAGGACCAATATAATTATCCTTATGGAGGTTTTCAACGTCAAGAGGAGAATTATAGGGAACCTTGTGAAACTTATCTCTCTGGACCGAGTGTGCGACCAATGGCAAAGATAGAGTTTCCACCTTATGATGGGACGAAAAATGCAGTTGAATGGTTATAGAAGTGTGAAGACTATTTTAATCATCAGCAAATATTCCATGATGATGCGAGAGTATGCCAAACGAATTTTGTGTTAACAAGACAAGCATATCATTGGAAAAACAATCTTCGAAGGTTAGCCACTCACAGATTGAGTTGGGTGGATTCAAAAGAATTTGCAATAGTCGTTTTGGTAAAACGCAGATTCAGTCAATCCAGTGGGCAAATTGTCGAATCTCAGTTACACAGGGACCATTGATGAATATTGTAATCAGTTTGAAGAGTGTTTGGGGCGCCAGACCAGATTGACAGAAAAAACAACAACTATGGCAATTTGTTCAGGTTTGACAGACAACTTGCAAAAAGAAGTGAAATATCTTAGACCTGAGACAATTTTCGAAACCACAGAATACGCCCGAGATAACGAGTACAAAATTGACAGTGACAAACGGACAAGGAAGTTTGGTGGTCATCTAGCCCCTATTACAAAAACATTGGGACTCTCAGTCCGACAGGAGAACCGTGGAGTAGAAGAAAAAACCAAGAGACCAGGTTTGCAAAAACCAACACCGCAAAGGAAATTTTGGAAGAAATTAACACCAGCAGAGATAACGGATCGAAGATCAAATGGGCTTTGTTTCAATTGTAATGATTTATACACATCTAGTCATGTTTGCAGCCCAGTCATTTTCTATATCATGCCAGTGGCGGACGGAAACAGCAGAGAAGATGAGTGGCTCGAAGAAGATGAGTTAGAGATTTCATTAAACGTTATTAATGGAGAACAAACCGAGCAAATCTTCATAGTAGAAGCTAATATTGGCAAATGAACATGTTGGGTGTTACTTGATGCAGAGAGCACACACAATTTTATTAAGAGTAGTTTGGTGAAAGAACTGGGAATTCAAATACAGCGGAAACCCGACCGTTTTGTCGCTCTTCCTGATGGAGGAAAATGGCTGATTAATGGTTTTTGCCAAGGCTTGTCAATGACCGTACAAGGGCACCAATTCAAAGCAGAGTGCTTTGCGATTCCTTTGCAAGGGTTCTATATAGTACTCGGAATCAGATGGTTAAATGCGCTAGGAAGAATGATATGGGATGGGCTGAATAAAACTGTTGAGTTCAATCACGGCTCTACGAGAGTTTCATGGCACATGGAAACAAAAACACGAGAAAAGACACATGTATCTCTTCACGCGTTGGAATGTGGTTTAAAGGCATTAGAACATTGGTTCTCCGACGAAGAAGAAGTTTTCACAGTGCCAGGGACTGGTGCACTCATCTCACAGGCGCACAAACAGAGCACTTGGACTTTATTATCTGATATGTTTTATTATGTGATATGCGGTTTTCTAAATTATGTTAATTGTTTGATAAATAGTTGGTACGATGTTACAAAGTAATTCTTGTTAGCTATATCTGGTTTGTTAGTTGAAAGTTAAGTAAACAATAAGCTGATACATTGTTTGACAACTAGTTTGTTACTTGATACATAGTTTTTTTTTCTTAATACATGATTTACCATTTGATATATTATTCGTTAGCTGATACATAATTTGTTAATTGATACATTGTTTTGTTACGTGAGAATATATCCAACTAGTTCGAAAATGACATAATATACACCACACCTAACAATGTTATATTGTTATGTGTTTGTCTACCCAACCATTGAATCGTTGTCTCAGAGGAGTTCTTGAACCACGACAAATGTGTTTACACTCTCCATTGTGGTGATTATGGTCAGAAAATTTTAATATGATATATGTTTAGTTAGCTGTTACAAAATAGTTAGATAATACAAATTTTGTTAGCTGCTACTAAATATGTTTCATATTAGGTTACATCATAGTTGTTGTTAACCGATACATATTTTATTAATTGCACTAATGTGGTTACAAATGAGTGGTTCTAAAATGATTCACCATATATATCACGCCATAAATAGTAGTCGTTAGCGAATACATGGTTTGTTAACTGATACATATTTTAGTTCTTGTCTGTTATTTGATATGTGATTGAGAATATATAATCAATTATTTATCATTACAATATATTAGCTAATAAAACATTGTCAAATAAGTTATAAACTAAGCGACAATGATGTTACAAATGAATTGTCGTTAGTTGATATATTTTTTATTATCTGCTCTAAACCGTGCACTAAATAACTAATCTTGTATCAGCTAATGACATATGTCTATAACATCTTGCCAACCATCTATCAATTAACTGCTTAAAATAAATAGCGTGAATCCCGGTATAAAATAGAAAATTCATTAAATGATAAATAATATCAGCTAACTTAAAAAATACTAGTTAACACATATGTTATCAAGAACAAGCTCTTCTTGAACTTCAGATATACCATCACTTAGGTTATGGTTGAAGAGAAAGACTGCAACAAATAATTGCTATTAATATGATTAGAAATTGAAAGTTGATTATGATTTTGAAATTGAAAGGAATAAGAATGCCAACCATATAAGAGGATAAAACCTCAACAACCTGTCATCATCAGAGTGTCCAATTTCTCTTCACTAAGTTCTAATATGACTCATCATATATCCATTAAATATTTACCTGATTTTTTTTCTCCATAGACTCACTACCATGTTTCTCTTATCTTCGCTTCATCCTCTATGGATTTTCACCGACTGTTTTGAATCTTTATCGGAATCTTAGTCAAAATTCATCAAAGTTTCTTGGATATCAGTAGAAAACTTTGAAAATCAAGTTCTAAATCTAAGTTTTCCAAAAAAAAAAAATTGATTGAAAATGAAAGAGATGAGAAAGAAAATCTAATTTCTATTAAAAAGAAGATAAAAATAAATATAAATTTAAAACTCAGAGAAAACGTATGGAGGAAAATGCTCTAGCTGCAGCCTACAACCTCGATCACACTTCTCCAAACCTGACACATTCTTTTTCACTTGTAGTTTTCGTCAGATAACAAGAGCAAAACCAATGATATCACATCATGGGGAACTCTCTAATTTGAACCTTCATTAAGGGTAATATGCTAATTCTCCCTGAAAAATGGCATTAAAACGGGAAATTAGTGAGAGAGACGTCTCATCCACAAATTATGAAAACCGCTATTTTCTCTTCTTTTTCAAATAGCATTTTTAGAACCTATTTGTGTGATATCTTCAGCGAGAGAGAGACGTCACTTATGAGTTATGATGGATTGTTTTTTCTTTTCCATTGGCTATTTTTTCTTTGTGTTTTTATTGTATGTTATTATTCTAAGAAGATGATTTAATCAACAATAAGAATATATGTAAAGTAAAAGGAATTTGACAACAAACCAATAAATCAGGTAGAAAAGAAATTCAATGATAAATCCAACATTGAAACTATACGTGTAGTGGGATCCATATTATAAAAGTTTATGTTGTGACAATCAAGGGGTCTCCATAGATGTGATGACTATTGGTGAACCCTCATAAAGATTCTGAGACGTTCACTTGGATAGATTCTGATGCTTATTTTGGATATATCGATGTCTTGTCGTTTTGATTATTAGTAATGATCAAGACTAGATGGATGATTATTGTAACCCGATTTTGATACATAACTGAAGGCATTTCCAAAATACATACCATGGATTTTTGTTTTATTTTACATTACTCTTTTTTATCGATAAAAGTTAATAAAAATCACAAAATAATATAATGATTGAACATACTATAAAATATTATAAACATATTAATTAATAAAATCATAATATATAAATAAAACCTACATTATTAATAAAAATATTTCCATATATAATATTGCGTTAATTGATGTAATATTTATGTTTTCATGATTCTCTTTTAGTATTTTACTTTTATGTTAAATGTTTATTGTAAATTAGGTAGAATAAAACTTTACCAGACCTATATTTTCCACTTTAGAATCGGAATTAGAATCAGAAACTTGTTGAAATTTTTGGAATCTTGTTTTTAGAACGCTCCCATAATAACCTCTTTTAAAACACATTGGACGCTTAAAGTTTCGTTTTTGAATCACATTTTTGTTTTCAAAATCTAATTCCATAAATAAGTAATTAATATAAAGTTATAATTTTATGTATTTATTTTATATAAATCTAAAAACTAATAGTATTAAAATAGGAAGAATAAGAATATGAAAATATTAAAACTATAAATTATCTTTGTGCACAATAAGAGATCTAGCATGTATATTCAAATATAGTGTGTCAATTATTTATGAGATATTTAAAATAATAAATTTAGTTAATTGTACATTATTTTATAAACTTATTTAATATTTTCACAATTATAATATGAAGTCATCTGAAAAAATATAAAATATTAAAATGAATAAGTGGCTTTTTATTTTTTTATTTGAATAATGTAACTTCTAGTCATAATTTAAGTAAAACCATCCTTATATCTTTAATATATATGTACATATATATATATATCTATATATATATATATATATTCCAACAAGTATCCGCTTCCTAATTTTTTTTTAAAAAACTCTCTTATGTTCTTCCGTACAATTCCGCTTCGGCGTACACACATTGTAATATTATTTTGTTTAATATTTTGCTTTATTTATTAATATATTTTGAATTTCGTATAAGCTTAAAAATTATAAGAACCAAAATAATAAGTACAAAATTATTTACAAAACAGATATAAACTTCACTATTCAAAATTTAAAGATTTGAAATTGCTTTTGGAACATGTAAAACTTCATATTTGACGTGGCTTTTATAGATGTTTTTTATTGGGCTTTGGTAATTAAAACAAAAAAACAAAAATCAATCAGGATATGCACCAACAGTTTAGCTTTAACATGGATACTAGATTTTGACCCGTCCTTCAAAGGACGGGTATATGTTTTGTTTTAACTTTTTTTTTAATAATTTAATTTATTTTTGTGTTTTTCATAATTATATTAGTGTTTAATATTAATTTAATTTAATATATTTTGGTGACTATATTCAATATGTCAAATTGCATAACTATACACTTGTGTCACATGCATTTCAGAAACTATTTTAAAACCTTTTTTTTTTTGAAAAATTCGACCCGCAATCAATCCCAAATAACTATTTAAAACTTTATTCCTAAAGTTTGCAATAAATTATATTTACTTAGTAGTTACCTAACATAATTTAGTCAATAATAATTATACCCCAATCGTCCCAAAAATAAAAATCTCTTACTTTATTAGACATGATCTATATACTCGAACGGTTCTTAATGTATTGATTCATTTTCTTTGGTCCATAGGTGAAGAGTTGAGTGCACAAAAAATTATATATCTATGGTACTCGGACAGTTGATGATCATATTCTTTATTATCACAATAACATATACATGCATTTTATCTTACATCAAATGAAATAATAGATTTCTTTTTAACAAAAAAAGTAATGGGTACGATATTAAAGGAAGCAAAGGAGAGATTGTAGAATACCAGAGTTACGCTAATAGATAGTTATATAAGTACCAGCAGTTGGCATATTAGCAGTTATTTTATATATAGTGTTTTTTGTTTTTTAAGTTAGACTCAACTAATATCAATGGGACATGATCCAAAATTAATAGTACTCTGATTAGATTCTAAGGGCGGGCATATTTATTGTTTTAATTTTTTTAAAACTTTTGATTTTCATATTTATATTTTTCTTTGTAATCATATTTGTAAATAAATCTTAATCAGAATATATTTTATAAAATAATAGTAATTTAAAAATTGACCCGGCATACACTTGTTTTTTGCAATCATATGTTTGTACGTCTGTTTCTTTGTAACTTTTCTGTATTTTTTTCTTATATGTTAAAGAAATCTAATTTATATGTTTGTGTATAATATTTTAAAAATTATTAGTAAGAGGTTTTGAGAATTTTATTGAATTTTTGATGTTGCATAACTATACACTTGTGTCATAGCCATTTCACACATTAATTTTGTATTTTATTCCTAAACAACAATTTTAAAAAAAATAACAAAGTATAGTATAATTTTGTTTACTAATAAAATTGTAATTAAATAGATAAAATTATATTTTCACTAAATTTTCATGATTTAATTTCATATATAATAAAATATATAATGTTATTATTACACATAATAATTCGTCATGCAATTAGAAGTGAGTTTTGTAAATTTTGACCCAATGTAAGAGGTGGATAATTAATAAATTTATTTGATATAAATTTTAATTTTTTTCTTGTGTATCTACATTTAAATGTTACAAAGATATTTGTAAAATTATTGTAAACATAAGTTTCTAATGGAAATAATTTTGATTACTGATGATATGCACTCTATTTGATAGAAATTTAAAATATGTAATCAAATATGAACAAACTAAAGCTACGTTTTTCTTGCATTTATTAACATTTTGAGTTATTAACGTAATTAGTAAAAAATATTTGTACCCACAAAATGGTTCGAAATTGACCCGAAAATCAGGATTGTGGATCTAAGTAGTCATGTCTTATATTTTCCAATGAGTTATAAAGTGCTATATCCGAAAAACTAATATCAAATCAGACCCGCATCAAAAACCGAATAAGTATACAAACATATAAATTTATATTAGTTATAAGTATACTTATAATAATATTAATATTGAAATTAAAATTACAAAATCAAATATATTAGTTATTTGGGTCTCTGAAATATTCTTAAAATCATTAAGTATTTAAATCAGTGCATAGCTATTCTATTAAAACAACAACATAACGTAACAATTATTAAAGCTCTTTATTAATCATTAAAATAATATTATACAAAGAAAATACAAATATGATTAAAACACACAAATATAAAATTAAATTTCTAAAAAAAAAGATAGAACAAAAAATATATCCATCCTTTTAAAGACGGATCAGTAACCATTTAAAATATATATATCAAACATATTTGATCTAGACAAGTTTATTAAAACCCATTAAGAAATTAAATAATACTGGACTTTTTTAATTGAACATATGGATGAACTATAAGGAACTTATCATATATGATCACATTCTTTGTAAAGTATATTACACGTTGTATTGTAGTTTAACATTTTGTTTTTGGCGAAATATATTACAGTTTATAGTCCAACATGTCTTATATTTTTTACATGGTCAAATGTATTATATAAACATGGATTTTGATTAGTTAAGATAGGAGTAGTAAATCCTACAATATAGGAATAAAAGTAAAAGTTATAGTTGGTTTAAATAATACGGACATAACATCTATTAATTAGATACAGTTATATAAAAATCAGTTTTTTTTTTAAATTGGACATAGCCCCATATCAATTGGACATGTTGAAGAATTAATAGTATTGATATGCAATCTCTTTTATCAGGCTATCAATGAAAACAACTAGTGGTAACTCAAAAATGTTGACATTTGACCTGTTTTATTTAACTTCAAATGCAGTATTAGTCTGAAGTATTGATTTCATAAGTGAAAAATAAGTAGTTGCCAGTATATGCTAATAAATAGCAAATACCATGAACATCCTCGTTTTCCCACCAAGATGTAAGATGTAACTAGATTTTGACCCGCCCTTTAAAGGGCGGGTATATGTTTTGTTTTATGTTTTTTTTTAAATGATTTAATTTAATTTTTGTGTGTTTTATAATTATATTAGTGTTTAATATTAATTTAATTTAATATATTTTTGGTGACTATATTCAATATGTCAAGTTGCATAATTATACACTTGTACCATATGCATTTCAGAAACCATTTTAAAACTTTATTCCTAAAGTTTGTAACATATTATATTTACTTAGTAGTTACCTAACATAATTTAGCCAAGAATATTTATATCCCAATCGCCCCAAAAATAAAAATTTCATACTCTATTAGACATGATCTATATACTCGAACAGTTCTTAAATTATTATATTCGAAAATTAATATCAAACTCAACCCGCAACTAAAACCGAATAATTTTTTTGAAAAATGTTTAAAGAAATATTGTTTAACATATTCTGTTATATATATATTTGGGTTAAATTGGTCTTCACTAACTTTAAGTAGAATCACATTTAATAAATATTTTTTATTCGAATAACCTATTTAAAACCCGTTAAACTAAATGAGTTTATATGAATATTTATTTCTATTAAAAATTCACTTAAACCGGTTAATCTCCGTCAATCATAAAATTAAATTTTAATAGTAACCCGCTTCCACCATTAATTAATATTAATATTAGTTAACTTTTAAAGTTTCATAAGAAATATAATATCCTATGTACATCACGTCGTTTATTTTCTAAAAATTGTATCATGGAAATGGTACTTCGTTTATTTTCCAAATCACAGACCTGTCTGATAAATTCAAAACTTTATTTGAAAGAAAAAGTAATTGTTTTTGGTAGGAACAGTTACAACGTGGATTTTAATAACTTTTAGAAGGTGGTTATCTAAGGTGATTATATGATATTTAGATAAATCATTTAAATACAATTATAAAATATGTTGGACCCAATTAATATCAATTGGACATGTTGAAGAATTAATAGTATTGACTAGATTATGACCCGCCCTTCAAAGGGCGGGTATATTTTTTACTTTAATTTAATTCTCATATTTGTGTTTTCTTTGTGATTATATTTTTATTTTTCTTTATAATCATATGTGTGTGTGAATCTTAATCAAAATATATTTTATTAAATAATAGTAATTTAAAAAATTGATCCGGTAGGGCTGGGTTGCCGGTCGAACCCGCCAACCCGCGTGTTTCAATTTTGTTTTGGTCAAAAAGTATGATCCGCACAACCCGTGAACAAATAATTTGTACCGGCATTCGTCCCATTTAATTTTGCGGTTATCCGCGGGTTATAAATTTTTTTAGTATAATTTTTAATTTAATTATTATAAAAATAAAAATATATTTATAATAAAGAAATTATATTTTTAAAAATTTTAATTGTTTTATCAATTACCATATTTTTAAAAAATAAAAAAAAAATGTTTACTTTTATTTTTATTTTTAAATATTTTTCGGATCAGCGGGTATACGCAATCCAAAATCTACCAACCCGCACCATCCCGAATAAAATACTCATAACCTGCATCCGCAAATCGATTTTTTTTCAAAAAGTTGAATCAAATTTGTGATCCGTCCTCAAAAGAACGCAAATAAAATTATTTTATTTGTGTGTTTCAAGTAATTATATATTTGTTTATTTGTAATTATATTTGTGTATAATATTTTTTTTAAAATGATTAGTAAGAAATTTTGAAAACTGTATTGAATTTGTGATGTTGAACTTTATTCAAAATAGTTAGGTAATTTCTTTTTTATAACAAAGTATATACAATTTTGTTTAGTAATGAAATAGTAACTAAATATATGTAATGATATGTGTCCATTAAATTTTAGTGATTTGATTTTGTATAATGATTTATAAAATATTATTACACATAATAATTTTTCATGCACTTTAAAATGGGTCGTAAATTTTGACCGAGTTAAATGGAAATGTTCACTTTAGTTATTAAAGCCTAGTTTTATTTATTAAAAATTGTGACTAATGGCCCAATTGTTAAATGAAACCTAGAATGGCCCAATTGAAAAATTTTAAACGTTTTGCAGTTAGATTAGATGCAGTTACATATGTCGATGCAGTTATAATATTAGTATAAATGCAGTTATATTTAAATTCAGTTATATTTTAAATGGACACAACAAATATCAATTGACCAAAAAAAAATATCAATTGGTCATGCTGAAAAATTAATAGAATAGATTGTCCAAGTCCATTGATGTAAAATGTCTATACTTGTTGACTTTCATCAGTAAACTTAAGTTTGGGGAAGACTGTACCTTATCAAGTTATCGGAGATGTTGGGGGAAAAGCCAGATCCTCAGACAAATGAAGAGAGAATGAAAAAACAAATATCTGGGTGATACAGAGGCTATACAAACTTGCAGCATAAACAAAATAAAGAAAATAATTTGACATTTGCCACAGTTGATCCCATGCAAAATTACAATGTCATTAGCTAATGTATTATCTTTCTCCTATACCCGTCCTTCCTCTGCGGCACGTTCCCTGCTGAGATCAGAAATGTACCTACAAGGAAGCTTCCAATTGTTAAGACTTACCCCTCAAACACTTGAAATTTGAGAAACATAGCAGTCAAAATAATTGATCCATTGTACAGAGAGTAATGGCAATTAAGGTCTCCTGAATGAAAACACTATGAAACCTGCACACACAGAAAATAATTTAGGACTTCTAGAGCTGATCTATCAAGGAAAAGAAGAAACTTGATCTTAAACATGGTATAGGTTGTAACTAATCATGTCTGCATCAAGAGGATATGCAGGATGACAAACCAAAACGATTCTTTATCTTGAAGAACCTTGTCGTAATAAACTTAACAGGAACCACCCAATGCTATCTTGTAACAGTCGAGAACAAAGATAGGCAGCTAAACAAAAAGCTGCGTCTACACGGTGTGTCCAAAACACAAGGACAAACAAGCAGTAGCAAAAGATGAAACAAGTGGGGTTATTCTTCTAATTCACCTAGTTAATATTAAAACAAGAACGTCCAGAACAAAGCAGCAGAATCACAAAGTCTCTCCTACGTTATAACTACTAGATAGAGTTCAATAATAGTAAAGATAAAATGCTTCTTCAGACCAGGGAGCTACACCTAGTCTCCCTGGAATAACATCTCTTATTCCATAGTTATTATTCTATGTCTCTTCTAGTTCATCTCCATTCCATCTCCAGCTCTGCTGCAAATCGGGCTCACAGCAGCAAAAGACCTCTCAAAAGGTCCAGCTCATCCACGGTAACTTCATTTCCTTCTCCTCTTCCGTTTCCCTTCCTCACATATACTCTTCGCAGCATATCAATACCCCCGTTCGCGAGTTTCAGCTTATCCTCAAGTGAAAAGGAAGGAAACTGATGTTTAACTTCTCTAGCACGCAACCACGATGTCTCATGTTCTGGCAAATGACTCCACTTAATCAAAACCTCCAAGTAACCTTCAGCATCATATCTCGTATCCATAATCGATTCTGGTTCAATGCGCACTTCATCAGACCCATCCAATATCGAAGGAAGCTCCCCAACAACCGTAGCATCCCCAACAACCGGTTTAAGCTGTGACACATGAAAAACCGGATGAACTCGTGAAGACTCAGGTAGTTTCAACCTGTAAGCCACCTTGCCTACTCTCGCTAGAACCTCAAATGGACCGTAATAACGCGCCGCAAGCTTCTGAAACAACCTCTTACTCACAGAATGCTGTCGGTATGGTCGCAGTTTCAAGAAAACCATTGCGCCCACCTCAAACTCCAAATCTCTTCGATGCTTATCAGCATTATTCTTCATAAGCTCTTGTGCTCTCAGCAGATTATATTTGATGGTAACCAGCATACGATCCCTCTCCTGAAAAGCAGTCTCAACCTCAAAGTTCATAGTCGACCCTGGCTCATAAGCGAGCAACTGTGGAGGGTCTCTGCCATACACCAGCTTGAATGGAGTGCATTTCAAAGCTGTATGATACGCTGTATTATACCACAATTCTGCCCACTGAATGTACTTCGACCAAGTCTTAGGGTGTGTGGATGCAAAGCAACGCAAATAAGTCTCCAAACACCTGTTCAGCACCTCTGTTTGACCATCAGATTGTGGGTGAAAGGCAGTACTAAAACGCAACCTGGTGCCTGATAAGCGAAAGCATTCCTTCCAAAACGTACTCAGGAATATCCTATCTCGATCAGAGATGATCGATTTCGGATACCCATGTAGACGAATCACCTCCTTCGTGAACTTGTTGGCTACATCAACCGCAGTGAAAGGATGCTTCAAAGTCATGAAATGAGCATATTTACTGAGGCGATCCACCACCACTAAAATGACATTAACCCCTTGTGATACTGGTAACCCTTCAATGAAGTCCATAGCAACATCTTCCCATATACGGACTGGTAATTCAATCGGTTGTAACAAGCCTGCTGGAACCAGAGTTGAAGTCTTGTGTGTCTGACATACTGTGCAGGCTGCCACATATTCTTGAACTGTCTTTCTCATCTTCGACCAGTAGAATATAGCTTTCACACGCTGTAATGTTCTTAAAACGCCTGCATGACCCCCCATTAAGCTGTCATGATACTCTTGTAGGATGATAGGAAGCTGTGTTGAATCAGAAGGAATGACCATAGCATTTTTATAAAACAAACGACCATTCACCACAGTAAACCCATCCTTCATTGGTTCTTTATTCAACACTCTGTGAATCGTCTCTTGTATCTCCTCATTATTGTCCACCTCTCGATACAAATCCTGCAACTGTAATGATGACGGAACCGTTAAAGCCATCAAGTCTACTTGCACCTTCTCCATTTTCTCATACTCTATTCGAGAGAGACCATCTGCAACTTTATTCTCGCTTCCAACCTTGTACTCAATATCGAATTCATAACCCAATATCCTCGTTAACCACCTTTGATAATCCAGGGTTATCTCACGCTGCTCCAATAAGTACTTAAGGCTTTGTTGATCAGTTCTGACTACAAACCTTCTTCCCAATAAGTAATGACGCCACTTCTGTATTGCCATCACTATCGCCATGAGTTCTCTCTCATATATCGGCTTCTGCTGTTCTTTGTGTGTCAATCCTTTGCTGAAGTAAGCGATATGATGATTATTTTGCATTAATACTGCTCCTAGACCGAAGCCTGAAGCATCTGATTCCACAATGAACAGCTGAGAGAAGTCAGGTAGAGCTAATACTGGTGCTGTGACCATCGCTTTTTTCAACTTATCAAACGCCCTCTGTGTTAACTCAGACCACTCGAATTGATCTTTCTTGAGAAGCTCCGTGAGAGGTCTCGCAATAGGTCCATAGCTCTATACAAACTTTCTATAATAGCCCGTCAATCCCAAAAATCCTCTCAACGCTTTAACTGATTTTGGAGTAGGCCATTGTTGTACTGCAACGATCTTCTGACTATCAGTAGCAACTCCTTCACTGGATATCACATGCCCCAAATATTCAACTCTTCCTTGGGCAAATGCGCACTTCTTCCTGTTTGCAAAGAGTTTGTGCTTCTTGAACTCCTCTAAGACCAAACTCAAATGCTTCTCATGCTCTTCCACACTGCTGCTATAGATGAGAATATCATCAAAGAAAACTAGTACAAACTTCCGCAGGAACCGTCTGAAGATATCATTCATCAATGCTTGGAACGTGGCCGGAGCGTTAGTGAGGCCGAATGGCATCACTAGAAACTCAAAGTGACCATCATGTGTCCGAAACGCCGTTTTCGCGACATCCTGTTCTTGCATTCTTATCTGATGATACCCAGCTCGAAGGTCCAGCTTTGAAAATATCTTTGCTCCATGCAACTCATCCAACAACTGATCAATCATTGGTATAGGATATTTATCTGGAATTGTTGCCCTATTCAGAGCCCTATAATCCACACAGAATCGATGAGAGTTGTCCTTCTTCTTGACCAGTAGGACTGGGCTAGAAAACGGGCTCTGACTAGGTCTAATCAATCCTTCTTCCAACATTTCCTTAACCATCTTCTCCATGACTTCTTTATGCGCTTGAGGATACCTATAAGGTCTCACGCTTATAGGCTTGGAGTTATCTTGTAGCCTAATAGCATGTTCCCTGCCTCTGACTGGAGGCAATCCCACCGGTTTCTGAAATACCTCCTCATACTCTTGTAACTTCTTTTCTATCAGCGGAGGCAAGATATCGTCAACGACCTTAATGCCCTCTACTGCTTTTAACTCCATTTCTGATACACCTTTACTCGCTTGAGCCTTTACCGTCAATGTTTTAATAGAAACTCTCTGTTCATGAAATGTTGGATCACCAAGTAATGTGACTGGGACCCCGTTGTAGATAAAAGACCATTCATTCCGTTCCCAATCAACCATACACTTGCCCAAAGTGCGTAACCACTGCACTCCCAAGATTATGTCCGCATTCCCCAGTTCCAGAACGATGAAATCTGCTTTAAAAGACATCTCAGGAAGCATCAACTCCACGTCTTGGCAAACTCCTGAACCACTAACAGAAATTCCAGTACCCAAGAGCACGCTCAATTTGTCGTTTGGTGTAACATGTAGCCTGTTCATCTTCACAGCTGTTGGTGATATGAAATTATGGGTTGCCCCACTATCAATCATCACCACCATCTTATTTGTTTTCACTGAACCAAGCAGTTTAGTAGTTCTTGGTGACGATAGGCCCAAAAAAGAACTTAGGGAAAGTTCCATCATCGATGCTTCTGAACCAACAACTTCTTCGTCCACTTCTACCAAAGCCTGATCCACAATCTCCATTTCAACTTCATTAACTACAGTCAACACCTGAAGAGAACGGTTTGGGCACGAATGTTGTCTTGACCACTTCTCATCGCAAGTAAAACAAAGTCCCAAACGCTTCTTTTCAGCTATCTGAGTCTCTGTCAAACGTAACTGAGGTCTCTGACCCCCTGCTTCACTTTGTTTACTTTGCTGCGGTTTGAAAGTCCATCCTGAATTACTCCTTTGAGAAGAGTAAGGCTTTGTTGATGTTGCTTTTAAGCTGTCCTTCTTTTCAGCTTGTCTCTCTCTACAAACAACTTTGTACAGCACACTGTCCTCCATTTGATAAGTTGATGAAATCATTTCTTCCAAATCCACTGGTTTGCACATATTGACAACCTCCCTCATCTCTGGTGTCAAGCCGTTCATAAAGATGCCTTCTAGTTGCGTGTCTGTTAGACCAGTTACTTGAGTCGACAAATCTTCAAAGGCATGTATATACTGAGCTGCAGTACCCGTTTGTTTCACTGCGAAAAACGGCTGACTGGGGTCTCTAAACTTCTCCTTGCTAAACCTCGATACCAGCTTCTGTTTAAACTCAATCCAGCTTCTAAAACCCCTCCGATGCATCTCACTATTGAACCAGCTCAGCACGTCCCCTGCTAAGCTCACAGAGACGACTTCCAACTTCGCTCTGTCGTCGTAACCTCCTATCCTGAAAAAACGTTCAGCTAACGCAAACCAGGCATACGCATCAACGCCATCAAACACAGGCAATTCCACACGCTTCAACATTCGTTCCCTACTACCAACTACCATGGTTCTCTCAATCGCTTCCTCATTCCTAAGGCTACGGCCAGGTTCCGAGGTGGAGTTGTGTACCTGAAAGTTAGGATGACGATACGGCGGTGGAGACTCGTCGGAAACCTCAATCGATTTTGATAGCTTCTTCTCTAACCGTGCGCACATCTTCTCGTAACATGCTTCGATCTTCGCCTCCAGTGATGCTTCGATTCGTGATTCCATCGCTTTCGCATTCTTCTCCAACTCATGAAATGACTCAGTGAATCGCCGATTCGTATCGATCTGAGACGCCGTGTGATCGCGTAACGTCGTCGCGAGCAAATCCAGTGATATCGGAGGATCCGATTGACTCTCGATCGCTTGCTTCGTGTTCTTCATCTTCGCGAAGTTCCCGATCCAGAACGCTCACCGTCACCAATTTGTTAGAACTGAGATGTATATTGAATAAGATCCGCCCAACCACCCTCTCTTAGCTCCACAGATCGGAGTCTAAGCCAAATACAACTTGCACTCTCTAACTGCCCAGAGGCTAACCAACTAACTAACTTCTTATTATCACTTAGGTCCCTTTATATACTGAGGGCCCAAGTACAATCAAATCAACTAACAACCTTTACTCTACTGCCAGCTCATCCACGGTAACTTCATTTCCTTCTCCTCTTCCGTTTCCCTTCCTCACATATACTCTTCGCAGCATATCAGATCCGCTGGTTGCAGTTCTTGTCACAGACGTGGGTTAAACCGGTTAGCTTGCACCGGTACACGTTCCCGCAAACGTTCTCGTTCTCGCATTTGTAGTCGCATTTGTGACACGTGTCGGGTCCTTCACGAGGATCCAGTATCGCAGACAAGTAAATCACATTGGCGGATGATTTTCCAAATGCCTCCATCGTTCTTCACAATCTGAATGATCCACAAGGTTAGAATACGATGTGCAATCTATAATAATCCGTCACATAAACCGTTTCGCAGATCGAATCGATTTCGTTTTCAGATCTAATCGGAATGAGATAATTGAACGAAATCAATCAATTAGACATATTAGCGTTAAATAATGGGAGAAAATGGAGAGAGAGAGAGAGAGAGAGAGATAGAGAGACACACACCTGATCAGTTTAACGGAGAATTCGTAACCCTAATTTTGATTTGATGCGAACTGTATAATAAGCTAGAGAACGAAGTGGTTGAAGAAGACGATGAGAGAGGTCTTTATAAATCAGATTCGTAGTCTTTCCTACGGATATAATATAACTCCGTTATTAAACAAACGATGGACTTGGAGGATCTATTTAATTTATTACCTATTTCCGGTTCAAATATTTTTGGATTTGGTTTGGTTTGGTTTGGTTGGTAAATTTCCAATTTAGTTATTTGGGTAATTCAGATGAATTATCAAATATTTTAAGTAAATTATTGAATAATTAATATGATTCAAATAAAAAATATGGATGATTCTAATTATTTTAGATATTTGAAAATAAAAAAAATCTAGATTTTAAAATAATTCAATAACTTTTTTTCTCAATACATTCAAACAATTATATATATATATAAAAGCCTCAAAACTACTAAAATAAAATACAAACCTATATATATATTGTTTTATGTTAGGTATTTTGGTTTGGTTTTTGTGCGGGTCCTCAATTCCAGTCTTTTGCCAGGTCTAGGTGGAGGTATTTATAGATCAGACTCGTACTGTCTTCCTATGGATATAATGTAACTCTGTTAACCAAACAAACGGTGGGGGGGGTTACCGGGGTCCACCTTATCCGCTTTTCTTCCACTTCATATCATTTTTAATTATATTTTAATGCTTACTTTAGGAGATTTGATTCATTAAAAATTTCTCGATGTGTTTAGAATTTTTTGGCGGTGAGTTGGGGAATTCACGTGTCACTTCATTAATTGGTTAGGTATATTCGCTTTTAACGTTCAATATTTATTATGCGTGGGCAGAGCATACGGTTTAATAATCAACTTATGTAATTAGGTATTTAAGAGCACCCTTATTGGTGAACCTCCCCTCTCGATTCCCTATGCTCCATCAATACTATTAAAACAGGAACGATATTTATCGACTACTTTTTGGACTATCAAAAAGTGCATGTTGGCCATTTCTCTAATAATTTAATTAATTTAACATATTATATATTTATATATCTAATTTAATTGTAATTAAATATACATAATTCCTTAAATAAACTTAACTTTTTATCTACTTACAAGTATTCTAGATTGGACAATTTCATTGATTTATATTCTATTTTTTCTCTTACAACTAACTTAATTACTATTAAATATATACTATATTCAATCTATTATTTTAATATTTTCAAAATAAGATATCTAAAAAGATATTGTCAAGTATCATTTTCCAAGATTTTATTTTACTAATATCTTTTAATATCTTTTAATATATTTTTATTTAATATGTAAACATAAAATTCTTTTAAATATTTAGTTTTAAATAATAAAATTCGTATTACTATTAATAAAATTATTTACAAATAT
>WHPY01000065.1:797787-831509 GCA_019776045.1 Brassica rapa x Raphanus sativus | reverse complement strand
GAAGGAAAACAAGCATTGTAGAAAAAAGTTCTTTTTTTTTGAACAATGAAAAAAAGTTCAAACGTAACAAAATACTGTTGTAGAAAAATGGAATTTCTATAATATACAAAGGCCCATTAAAAGCCCATAAAGACCATATGCTTATATTGTTGTAAAAAAAGCCCATAAAGAAACGTCTAATCACACGATTAGCACAACACTCTCTTCCGTTGACTGGTAGAAGACGATGGTTGATGGTTTTTAGCTATGGCGGTTCCACTGTACTAATCGCTCACTCTCCTATTATCCTTTTCTTCTCCGCATTGCTTCCATGTCTCTCCCGATCTCACTGCCAACCTTGAGATCGAAGATATCACTTTGTAAGTCCCCAGGTTCTCTTTGTACTGTTGTATAATTCTGTACGGTCGTTAGGGTTATCTTCATAATTAAATCATCAGTATCGTCTCTCAGTTTGATGTTTCTTCTCATTTGAACTTCTAAGGGAGCAGCGAATTAGGGTTTTGAACGCCATGATTGATATGTTCTTTGTCTGATCATTGGTTGATGATGTGAACTTGAACAGTTACTTATTAAGTATCTGAGATGTATCTTAAGAGTTTTTTGTGTTCGTTCAGTGACTCAGTGCATTATTTATTCCTCATTACCATAAACAATCAAAGGTGCTTATGGAGTCAGTTTCTTATGATGATCTCACCTGCTTTGTTGTTTATGCATGATTCTAATTACATCTACTTATTTTCATGGTGTTTTGTAGTCATTGTTTATTTTGTTGATCTGATTACTGAGACTCGGAACGATTATCTTATATTTGTTCTTTTTTGTTTCTCAGGAGAATGGGGTCAGAAGGAAACATCAAGAACACGGTTGTGACACAAGTAAGCGTTGGTGGGTTTGGGGATAAAACAACTGCAAAAGAGCTTACAGATTACCTTGAAGAAGAAGTAGGACTCGTTTGGCGATGCAGATTAAAAACTTCTTGGACTCCTCCTGGTTCTTATCCTAATTTCGACATCACTGACACTTCAAACATCCCCACGTTTGATGGTTACAAGAGAGTGGAGCCTCATGCCTTTGTCCATTTCGCGGTTCCTGAGTCAGCAGGTCGTGCAATGGATGCTGCGGGGCAATCCAAGCTCATCCTCGATGGCCAGCCTTTGAAAGTCAGCTTGGGGCCTAAGAACCCGTACACGCTTAACCAGAGAAGAAGAACGACAACACCTTATAAGCTGACTGGTGTTTCGATTGAGATTGGGACCTTGGTTGCCCGCGATGAGTTTCTTGTTTCTTGGAGAGCTGAAGGGGTTGATTTCCTCGTAGACCCTTTTGACAACACTTGCAGATTTTGCTTCACAAAGAGCACTGCCTTCTCTTTGAAGGACACAATGATGTACGCTGTGATCAACTGTGATTATAAGTTGGAGCTATTGGTGAGAGACATACGAACAGTCAGGCAGTATAGAACTCTTGATGGCTATGTGCTACTCTTGCAGCTGGCTTCATCACCCCGTGTCTGGTACAGAACAGCTGATGATGATATCTATGAAACTGTTCCCGTCGATCTCTTGGATGATGATGACCCTTGGATCCGTACCACTGATTTTACCCAGGCTGGGGCAATTGGCCGATGCCTTACATATCGAGTGCTCATATCTCCTCGGCATGAGAAGAAAATGAATACAGCCTTGGACTATCTAAGGGCGCGGAGAGTGCATGAGGAGCGTGTGAGGTGGCCTCCCAGGATTCGTGATGAGCCCTGTTTTGGGGAGCCTATTACAGATCATTTCTTCTGCATTCACCACAGGGAAGGAATCTCCTTTGAGATCATGTTCCTAGTAAATGCAGTGCTGCACAGAGGGGTTTTTAACCAGTTTCAGTTGACTGACCGCTTCTTTGATCTTCTCAGAAACCAACCCAAGGATGTCAATATAGCTTCTCTCAAGCATCTATGTACCTATAAACGACCCGTTTTTGATGCGTACAAGAGGCTGAAGCTTGTTCAGGAATGGATTCAGAATAATCCAAAGCTTTTAGGGAGTCATGTGCAGTCAGATGATATCTCTGAGATCAGAAGGCTAGCGATTACTCCAACCAGAGCTTATTGCCTGCCCCCAGAAGTTGAGCTCTCCAACAGGGTACTCAGGAAATACAAAGCTTTGTCTGATAGATTTTTGCGCGTAACTTTCATGGACGAAAGCATGCAGACCATGAACTCAAATGTTCTTTCGTACTTTGTTGCTCCGATTGTGAAGGATCTTACCTCAAGCTCTTTCTCCCAGAAGACCCACGTTTTCAAAAGAGTAAAGACCATACTAACCGATGGGTTTAAACTATGTGGTAGAAAATACAGTTTTCTAGCATTCTCGGCTAATCAACTCAGAGACTGCTCTGCATGGTTTTTCGCTGAAGACGGGAAGACAAGAGTGTCAGATATAAAGACATGGATGGGGAAGTTCAAAGACAAGAATGTTGCAAAGTGTGCTGCTAGGATGGGCTTGTGCTTCTCCTCCACATACGCCACTGTAGATGTCATGCCTCACGAGGTTAACACCGAGCTTCAAGAAATTGAGAGAAATGGGTATACTTTCTCTGATGGAATTGGTACAATCACACCTGACCTCGCTTTAGAAATAATGGAGAAACTTCAGCTGGATTCGCACTGCAGCCCTTGTGCTTATCAGATACGTTACGCCGGTTTCAAAGGAGTTGTTGCTCGTTGGCCATCAAAAGATGATGGAATCCGGTTAGCCCTTCGACACAGTATGGATAAGTTCCATTCTAAGCACACAATCTTGGAGATCTGTTCATGGACCAGGTTTCAACCTGGGTTCTTAAACCGGCAGATTATCACCCTCCTGTCTGTGCTAGGTGTTCCTGATGAAATATTCTGGGATATGCAGGAAACTATGCTCTATAAACTGAACCGCATCCTTGATGATACTGATGTCGCATTTGAAGTTCTGACAGCATCATGTGCTGAACAGGGAAATACTGCTGCTATCATGCTGAGTGCAGGATTCAAACCAAAAACTGAGCCACATCTACGTGGAATGTTGTCTTCAGTCAGGATTGCACAACTCTGGGGTCTCAGAGAAAAATCTCGAATTTTTGTTACTTCAGGAAGGTGGCTAATGGGTTGCCTAGACGAAGCAGGGATACTTGAAGAGGGCCAATGCTTTATCCAAGTCTCAAAGCCGTCTATAGAAAACTGTTTCTCCAAGCATGGGTCTCGTTTTAAGGAGACGAAGACAGATTTGCATGTAGTGAAAGGTTATGTAGCCGTTGCTAAGAATCCTTGTCTCCACCCAGGGGATGTAAGGATTCTAGAAGCTGTTGATAAACCCGAGCTACATCACATGTATGACTGCCTACTTTTCCCTCAGAAAGGCGAGAGGCCTCATACAAACGAAGCTTCTGGCAGTGACCTTGATGGTGACCTGTACTTTGTGGCTTGGGATCAGAGACTCATCCCTCCCAGCAAAAAAAGCTTTCCGGCCATGCAATATACTGCAGCTGAAGAAACGAGTAAGGGTCGCGCTGTCAACCACCAGGTCAATATCTACTTCCCCACCATTTTTCCGCTTAGCTGAGATGATGACCCTTAAGATGAATAGATGATTCCAGTATAACTCTATGATATTTCTGAAAGTGCATGCGTGTAGTGGTTATTTACTTATTTATGCTTGCTTCTGAGTTTATAGATTGCATGGTATAGGTTATTAAAAGCATATTGAGTTCATCCTGCAGGAGCTTTGTTGATTCTTATTTTTAGTTATGATCAAGTGCAATAGTATCATGAGGCTAGGGGTTGGCTTATCTAGTAATGATTTCTTTGTTTACTTTCTTCTCTACGCGCTTGCAAAACAAGTATTGGGTAATCGGTGGTTTTTTGTTACAGGATATAATAGAATTCTTTGTAAAAAACATGGCGAATGAGCATTTGGGTACAATATGCAATGCCCACGTCGTTCATGCTGATAGAAGTGAGTATGGAGCCATGGACGAAGAATGTTTGCTACTGGCAGAGCTAGCTGCCACAGCAGTCGATTTCCCAAAGACAGGGAAGCTGGTGACAATGCCTTTCCACCTGAAACCGAAACTCTACCCTGATTTCATGGGGAAAGAAGAGTACCAGACTTACAGGTCGAAGAAGATCTTGGGACGGCTTTACAGACGGGTAAAAGAGGTTTACGACGAAGATGCAGAAGCTTCCTCAGAAGAAAACTCTGACCCGAGTGACATCCCTTATGACACTGATCTCGAAATACCAGGATTTGAAGATTTCATCCCTGAGGCATGGGGTCACAAATGTTGTTACGACGGGCAGCTCATTGGTCTTCTCGGGCAATACAAGGTGCAAAAAGAGGAAGAGATTGTGACGGGTCACATCTGGTCCATGCCTAAGTACACAAGTAAGAAACAAGGCGAACTGAAAGAAAGACTGAAGCATTCTTATAACTCCCTGAAGAAGGAGCTGAGAAAAGTATTCGAGGAAACAAAACCGGAGCAAGAGAGTCTCAGCGAAGAGGAAAAGAACGTCATGTATGAGAAAAAGGCTTCAGCTTGGTACCATGTCACATACCATCCCGAGTGGGTGAAGAAGTCTACAGAGCTGCAAGAACCTGATGAGTCGTCTGGTCATGGAGTGATGCTGAGCTTTGCTTGGATTGCAGCTGACTATCTTGCAAGAATTAAAGTCCGGTCAGGGGAAATGGGAAAGAAAATGGACTCGGCCAAGCCTGTTGATGCTTTGGCTAAGTATCTGTCTCAACGTCTCTAAAATTTTAACGTTCGGAGCCGTAAGGCCACTCTGCCATGTATCTGTGGAAATTCACAGATGCACTTCAATTTTTACTATCTAGCTAGTTTGGATGTGCTTTGTGTTTGTGAAAACTCTCCGTGTGTGTGTGATGAGGGAAACAAAATTGCTTGCCGTTTACCATCTAATGGCTTTCTTTGCTTGTGGTTATGTATTCGAAACTATTTTATGTTGTGGAAAGAAAGTGACTTGGCGCTTGCTTAAAGAATATGCTCTTTACAGCTTCATAGATAAAGTATACATTGGTTTACTAAGAAAAAATATTCAAATGCAAATCCATTTTATTTAAAAAATGGGAAATAGATGAAGTGCTATTTCTCTATTTTTCAAAATAATAAAATTTTCACACATATTAATATAATATAATTGTTCAATTTTTTCTAATTTCAGTTATAAATGTATATTTTTGTAATTGTCTATCTTATGATTCTAAACCAATTAAGAATTCAATCAATTTTTTAAAAAAATTACAATCATTCATTATTAGTTGGGAAAATATGCATAGAGAATATAAAAATGTATTTTTTTAAAACAAGTATTTTTTGTAGAACATGAAACTTTTGGATGGACACAGTATTTTTTAAGATAAATATATAAAATGAATTTTTAAACTGTTAAATTCTTTTACCAAAAACAGTTTTGATATTTATCTATCTATCGATACTATTAAGTGATTTTGCTTATTTCACTATTTTAGACAAGTTTGTTTATCTATCATGTTTTTAATAATTTTGACTAGTAAATCATTAATTAAAATTATACTATTATTTGGAACTTTATTAAATAAGTAGATCTTGTTTATTTGTCATGTTAATCACAATTTTAGGTGATTCTTACTTATTTTTCATGTTCTTAATGATTTTAACTTATGAGTCATTAATTATATTTATACTATTATCTGAAATTTTATTAAATAAGTAGATATAAGAATTATGATAGAAATCTAAATATTTTTCTCCACCCAAAAAAAAGAGAATTAAGTCAAAACAACTATGAAAATAAGGGCTTCCGTTCGTAAAATTTGTGAAAAGTGTCGGCTAATCCGTATGAGGGGACAAATTATAGTAATTTGTTCCAACCCGAGGCATAAACAAAGCTTTTTGACCCCATATTATAGGGTGGATCTCGAAAGATATGAAAGATCTCCCTCCAAACCGTACATACGACTTTCATCGAATACGGCTTTCCACATAATTCTATATGTATGTATGAAATCGAGTATGGAATTCTGTTTACTCACTTTTAAATTGAATATCCATTTCCCTCCTTTTTTCTGAAAATCGAGATGGAAATAAAAAAAAATCGAATTTAGATTTTTTCAAAATAAAAAAAAAGAGGATCATTAAAAAAATTACATTTGTAATGATGATATTACGTTATTTTAAAGTAAATCAAAATAAAATTGATCTTTGATTCTATTTAAAAAAAGACATACACAAATTTAGAAGAGATAAGATGAAATAAAAAAAATAACTGAAGTTATATAATAGAGTTATTTTTTATGTATTATTTTTTCTTATTAATTTTTTTAAGTAAAGGAAATAGAAAAATCGTGGTTCAATTTGATGTTTTCTAAGGGAGAATTGGAATACAGAGGTGAGCTAAGTAAAGCAATGGGAATTCTACAAGAGCCATTCGTTCTTTTTTCTCTGACAGATGGTCAGAACTTCATCTGGGTTCGAATCCTACTGAAAGGTCAGATTGCTGAAAAAGAAGTTTATTCAAAAATTCAAGATCTAAAAAATTAACTAATTCACAATTTTAAAATTTAACGAGTTTTTAATTCCCGAATATTCAACTGATTAATTAATTCTTTATATTATATTGTTATAGGATATGTAATTTAATATACATCAATAAATTTGTAAAATGTTTTAATTAGTGTAAAGTCCATTATATGTAAATACTATATACTTTTTATTTGTGATTTGATTATTTTTTCAGTCATTCTCAAAGAAAAGCTATATATATATAATGAATTGGACGTCATTGTATTAATTAAATTTTTTAAAATTTCATAATTCTCAAACAAATAATAAATGAACTAAATTCCATCTATGCCCATCAGATTAATATTGTCTATTATAAGTATACCATGTAATGCATTTTTAGCACATCTATAAATAACTAAACAGAAGTAAGAGTTATACTAAAAATATTTTACTTGAGCTAATCTATGAAATGATATTTTATAAAATATGTGGCTTAGTGGTTAATGTGTATAAGTTTATTTTAAATATCTAATTTATGGTTTGTTATAGTAAAATAATATTATATATGATTGCAATTTACATGATTTTCATGAGAACATATAAGACAAAAAAAGTCATTTATATCCTAATTTTTTTTTCAAATGTGTTTTGATTAGAAACCTAACTTTATAGTGTTAGATATATTTTAAGTAATATAAAAATAAATAAATGTAACGATTTCTTGAGAATATTTGATTTCTTATATCATATTTCAGAATGTTTTAAAATTAATCTTATATTGTTGATTAAACTAAACTATACCTAATAATTAATATAGCTTAAAATCTCAAAATATGTAAATTTATATCATCCAAGTGATATAACAAAATATTTTTAAATTTAAATATTAGAAATATATCACAACTCATATACGGTAGTCTATTTGAAAAGACTCATATGATAGTTTCTATTTTTATTTTATTTTTCTCATAATTATGAGATACATGTATTAAAACGATTAATACAATGCAAAACATTTAATTTTATTCTTTCATTATTAACCAATCAAAAGTTTCTATCGATTACAATAAAATTTAGTTTTTCAAAATTATTATAAATTTTAAATATATTCAAAATTTATTTACCGCAAGTAATATTTAAATATCAAAAGCTAATAATATATTCAAAAGTTATTCCACGATATCGTAAGAAGTCATCCAGTATCAAATATTTTAAATATCAAAAGATTTAAGAGGTTCTAGAATAGATTTTACATGTATATATATATGTGTTTTAGTTATCATATTTGTATATATTCATTTTCCAATACATAATTTACANAGTTATCATATTTGTATATATTCATTTTCTAATACATAATTTACAAAAAAAATTAAAAAAAAATTGTAAAGAAAAACTAAGTAAAATTTTAGTACAACATTGGTAAATTTTTAGTAAAACTTTAGAAACTTTTAGTATAAATTTAGATTTTTTTTATTCAAAAGATTTCATTACTAAAATACAGATCAGTTAATTTAAATAAAATATTTTATTCTGAAAAAATAATATTTCCTACTTGAAACAAATAAACAGTCATTTAATTGTTATCAATCATTATTATTACTTTGAATCACTATTTGATAAAAAAAATTAGTTAGATATTTGTGAAGTGTATAGTTATCAGGTAAGTCCATCTCAAGACCTACGTGTTCGAGGAGCTTGAAGCCGTCCATGTCAGGCATATGAACATCTCTGATTACTATGTCGAGTCCATGTTTGTTCTTCCTGAGCAGAGACAATGCCATCTCTGCTCTGTTGCATTTCGTTACTGAAAATGTCACAAAACAAAAAAAAAATAGATTTTATATCGAAACCAATAAGATTTTACAGATGGTTTATATTGGATCCGAATCGATTTTATTGGATTCGGGTCGATTTTGTTGGATTCGGTCGATTTTATTGGATCCGGGTCTATTCGGATCAGTTTTTTTCGGTTTCGATTCTTTTGTGTAGAATAATTTTCGACCCAACAAATACTTGTACACTTTCGGTTTGGTTTTGGATCGAATATTTTCGGATCAGTTCCGATTAAAGTTTTTGAATCCGGCTAAAATGCCTAGACCTAAACTGCTAAACCTGATTATAACAAATCTTGAATAAAAGAAAGATGATTTTGCACAAAAAAAAGGAAAATTCCTTAAAAATACACAGACTACATTTTCTTTGCTGAAAAAATACACGAACTTTTTAGGCTTTCCAAAAAATACACAGACTAATTTTGGTTGTCCATAAAATACATAAACTTTTGAATCAGAGTTAACATCTTCTAACGGTGTCTTAACAGAACGTTAATCAGAGTTAACGTCGTTAAAATCAAGATGTGAAACCTCCAAAATTCAAAAGTTCATGTATTTTATGGACAACCAAAATTAATCTATATATTTTTTGGGAAACCTAAAAAGTTCGTATATTTTTTCAGCAAATAAAATTTAGTCTGTGTATTTTTAAGGAATTTTTCCTTATCTATTAGAATCTTTGGATTTCCTTCGGTGTCTGGAATAAGTGTTTTGAAATGAAGAACTTCCACATGTAATCGGTTGTAAGAAAGATTCAGACTCCTAATCAGTTCCACCTTGGTGAGTTCATAGGGAATGGTACTAGTAATCAGGTTAGAGGAAAGATCTAGTGTATCCAATAAAGTAACATCTGTAAACCATCTACGAACCCGATATATTCGATTTGACCTTCCATGTTTGTTATAACGCACAATTTACCCTAATAATTTCTTTAGAGACATGACCAGATAACATAAACTTCATCCTCCTTTTATTAGCCAAAAAGCTTGCTTGACTCATGGCAACCGTTGCCTGAATATCTACAAAGTGAAACCATCATTTCATTTATTAAATATGATCTTTTATTCTAAAGTTTTCACCTTCAATATGTAAAGAAATCATTACTAGAATCAGAGTTAGATATCTAGAGTTGATTGCTTAACAAATTAGTGTGGTGAGCTTACAATAACTTATCGAAATGCAACCGCAAATTTGATCAATTTTTATGACAGAAACAAAATATAATATTTAGTTTTATATGATCTCTTATAATGTTGTGAAAACTGGAGATTTTTTTTTCAAAATACAAAGGTTTTACTTATTATGATCTACTTATTAAATACAAAATTTAAATTTAACATTATCACTTCCCAAATCAGAAAATATATACTATATTTGATAAGTGAATATGCTAATTTGTCATTTTCCCATAATTTTATATTTAATCTATTTTATGTTTAATTATTAGTTTTAGTAGATAATTTTAATGATTTAGCTCTATTTTTTTTGATGACCCTAGTATCTGGGTGTCTCCAAGGGACTCCCGACTAGCAACCAAGATCGTCCACCAGAAATATGGACTTTTCCCTCCGGGAAACCCGCCGAAGACATCAGACTGGTGATCACCCTATGTTAATTCACCAGTGGCTGAGACTCGAATAGTTTTATGCTTAATTATTAATTTTAGTAAATAATTTTAATGATTTAGCTGTAATTTATCGTTATCTTAGGAATAACTAAAAATTATTTGAGAACTGAATTTACTGATTTGTCATTCTCCCATAATTTTAGATTTAATCTATTTTATGCTTAATTATTAATTTTAGTAAATAATTTTAATGGTTTAGCTGTAATTTATAATTATGATAAGAATAATTAAAAAAATTCTAACGATAATATTATAGTTAAATTTATATTATTATATTTACCTTAGTAATATTAAATAATATTAAATTATATATATATATATACATATACATATCACATAAGATATAACGTTTTTAGATTAGTTTTTAATATATAATTACCGATAAATTAGAAATGAATTTCACTAATTATATAATCATCATTATCTAAATATTTTTTGTATTATGTTTTTGAAAATATTTTACATTATAATATTTATTAAAATAAATATAAATCCATGAATATTCTGTATATATGAATGTTTTCAAATTTATTTTACGTAATAAAAGATATTTTATTAAATTGAAAAATTGACGAATATAAAAAATTAATATTTAATTAATTATTAAATATTTCAAAAGCATTAATATACAATTATTTGAGAGATAATTTTGGTGATGTGTAAATTGTTAATCATAATAAATAATTTTAATTATTTAGCTGTAATTAGTCATTATCTTGAGAATAATTAAAAAATCTAACAATAATATTATAGTAAAATTTATATTATTATATTTACCATATTAATATTAAAAAATTAAATAAATAAGTATATATATATATATATATCACATAAGATAGAGCGTTTAAAGTCTTTATTAGTCTTAATAAATAATTATATTTTATTTTTAATATATAATTGACTATAAATTAAAAAAACATTTATTAATTTTATAATCACCATTATCTAAAAAGTTTTTGAATTCTGTTATCAAAAATATTTTAAATTATAATATTTTATAAATAAATATAAATTTATATATATATTATGTATATATGAATGTTTTTAAATAAAAGAATTATCATATATAAAAAAATTATTATTTAATTAATTATTAAATATTTCAAAAGCATGAAAATACTATTATTTGAGAAGTAAATTTGATGATTTATCATCCTCCCCATAATTTGAGGTTTAATCATATATTGTGGTTAATTATTAATCTTAATAAAAAAATTTAGTGATTTAGCTGTAATTTATCATTATCTTGAGAATAATTAAAAAAATCTAACGATAATTTCATTGTAAATTTAGATTATATTTACTTTAGTATTCTTAAAAAATTATATATATGTACATAAGATAGAATGAGTCATTTATCTTTTACGATAATTTTTTTAGGACAATGAAAATCACTTATCATGATAATTTTTGAAAATANATATATATATATATATCACATAAGATAGAGCGTTTAAAGTCTTTATTAGTCTTAATAAATAATTATATTTTATTTTTAATATATAATTGACTATAAATTAAAAAAAACATTTATTAATTTTATAATCACCATTATCTAAAAAGTTTTTGAATTCTGTTATCAAAAAATATTTTAAATTATAATATTTTATAAATAAATATAAATTTATATATATTATGTATATATGAATGTTTTTAAATAAAAGAATTATCATTTATAAAAAATTATTATTTAATTAATTATTAAATATTTCAAAAGCATGAAAATACTATTATTTGAGAAGTAAATTTGATGATTTATCATCCTCTCCATAATTTGAGGTTTAATCATATATTGTGGTTAATTATTAATCTTAATAAAAAAAATTAGTGATTTAGCTGTAATTTATCATTATCTTGAGAATAATTAAAAAAATCTAACGATAATTTCATTGTAAATTTAGATTATATTTACTTTAGTATTCTTAAAAAATTATATATATGTACATAAGATAGAATGAGTCATTTATCTTTTACGATAATTTTTTTAGGACAATGAAAATCACTTATCATGATAATTTTTGAAAATATTGGCTCTCACATTTAAAATTTTTGTGATAATTTTTGTGATAGTCAGTTCAAAATTATTTATACTATTATTTGCGAAATAATTTGTTTGCTCTCACATTTAAATTTAGAGCGTTAATTTTTTTTATTACTGTTAATAGATAACTGTATTATATTTGATAATATATAATTACTCATAAATTAAAAACGAATTTCGTTAATTTATAGTCATCATTATCTAAAACTTTTGTGTATTATTTTATCCAAAATATTTTACATTATAATATTTTAAAAATAAATATAAATCTCTACATATAGTTTTATGTACATATGAATGTTTCAAAATTATTTTACGTAATAAAAGATAGTTTAGTAACATAAAAATTATCATGTATAAAAATTAATATTTAATTAATTATTAAATATTTCAAAAACATGATAATGATTTATTCTAATAGTTTTTAAATTGATAATATATTTATTTATAAATATTTGTAAAATTATTAAAAATAAATATAATGGAACAGAGACAAAAGAAGAATAGAAAATGCTTTTCTGTATATTACGTTGAAGAGATTACAATCTTATATATACAACTCCTCTGAAGAGAATATATCAACTTCATATCTACTTGCAACAGATCTTAACTTAGGGATGACTAAGGGGGGTGTATTGAATTGTGGATTTTAAAGTGTTTTGGTTTTTTCCTTAAATCCCCTGTTATTCAACTCATGATTTCTATTTTTTTTTTCAAATCCTATGTTATTGAATATGACATTTATCTAAAGTCACCCCAAATCACTTGTAATTCACTGTTATTCAATCAACTATTTCTAAAAACAATATCAAATTCACTGTTATTCAATTGTAAACAATATTTAGAAAAAAGAACTCTGAGCGAGATTTTAGAAGACTTGAGATTCATTTTTAGTTAAAAATAGTTCATGTAGAATAATACCTCCATAGGTGTTATTTGGAGATACTTCAAAAATAAATAAAAATAATACATTCTGAAAAACAGTGTCGTATATTTTCTTACTCAATTACAGCAGTTGTATGAAATAGTGAAGCAAGAGAGGCTAGAGTTATGGCCATCGAGAGTGGAAGAAGAAGATCCTAAGAAAACTTCTGAAAATGGATAAAGAAATTATCTACCAAGACTGCAACCTAGTTGCGAATGCAGATCATTAAACCATCTATCAAGTTCTGGGTCGTTCTGTTCGTCTGTCTTTATACTGCGATGAGTTAACCCAGAAAACAAAAAATCAGGTCCAACCCGAGTTAAGATGTGGCTTAAACCAAGGGACAAATAGATGTGAAGATAAGGTGAAGAGAGAAACTTCTGCAGTTCTATGCTACACTTATCTTCAGATTTATTAAGTTTATCTTATTTCTCGATTATTTGCAGTGACAATTCTTTAGTGGCCACAAAGAAAATAATAACTGGCAAAAAGAAATGTCTCTTTTTTTCTCCATCGGTTTGGTACTTGGCTCGCAGTCTCAATTACTTATCAAAAAGCTGAATCGTCAATAATATCTGAAAACAAAACTGAAGAACATTAAATCCATAGGCAAGCCATGAACTGATCATACCACTAGCAAAACTGACCAATAATATACTGCAGCCAAGCTCTCAATTTTACTCTGCAATTATCAAATTCAAAGAAAAAAAAACATAAATGATAATGCCAAAAAAATCACGATCTGCAGAACCTCGAGTACATTGTATGAGATAGGTATAAAACTGGTGACAATACAAAAGCCAAAACAGCTAAGAAAACTAAGTGCAGACTGCAGAGAGTGAGTGGTCTAATGCTATAAGTCCGTAAGCAAAACGTTTTGTAACAAAAAGAATATCATTTCAAAATCACCTAAACAACTCTGAAAAAATATCTTACCAAATCAACTAGAGATTTTATTTTCTATTTCTTAAATTTTACTAAAATCACTCAAACAATTTCAAAACTCACCAAATCCCAACAAAATTAAAACACTCTCAAATCTCTTCAAACCCTTAATTCAATACATCCCCCTAAGTATCTAGGCTTAATAACTAAACACAATCCCAGTTTGTCAAAAAAAAACTAAACACAATCCCAATAATATCGGGAATCCATTCCAACATACAGTACTCAACAATAAGAAGAGAGTGATGCAGTCTTGATTTTTAGGACTATTTTCGTTCCAAATTTAAATAGTTTACAAGGTTTTCCCTATAAGGCCTGGACTATTAAACGGCCCACTAAGAAACTTCAAATGCTGATCAACTCTCATATTCGCAGTACTTAAAAGTTAACTGCACAAACAAAACACTTGTTCTTCTTCATCTTCAACAGTCTCTTCCACATTTTGGGGGGAAGAAAAACGATGGCAGATGGTTTTGGCTACGGCGGTTTCTCCGGAGCACCGTACCCGTTCTGTCTTTCTTCTCCTCCTCCTCCTCCTCCTTCAGCTTCTGCGCCGCCGTTCCTTGCACCACCCCATCCGGTTTATTTAACCCAAGGAGGGTTTGATCCAACGACTTCTCACCACCGATCGCCATCTGATTGGTCGATTTACCCTTCGTATGTTCGTCCTTCTCTATCTCAGACGCCTTCTTCATCGCTTTACGTTAACAACGGTAAATACATTTTTAAATCCCACTGTTTAACACTAGTTTTTGGAACTGTGGATTCAAGGAGAGAGATCGGCTTTTAGGTTTTTTTAATTCGTCATGTTTGTTCTGATTCATTATACGTTATCTTATGATATGATAATGGTCTTGTATTTTTGAAAGTTTTAATACAGAAAAAAAAAGTTTTAATACAGAAATGGGTTTAATATTTGCAGGAAGTTACGGTCACCGGGGTGAAGATTCGTCGTATGCATACATGTTACCACCGAACCCTTCATCATCATCACCATATGATTATGTGCCACTTCCCACTGATTATTTATTAGAGAGTCAACGCTTAGACAACCGGATGCCTTATAAATTCTCAGTCTCTCCTGTACAGAGCTCTGCTACATTGCCCTCTTCTTCTGTTGAACCTGTGAATTTCAACGTGTTGGTTGAATCCACTGGTCTTTGCAATGGGACAGTTGGCTCAACAGGTTCAAGAAGCCCCAGAGCGCTACATTGTGATAGCAAGTCCTCGGAGATACCACAAGGTAGTAGTGGCGTCTCATCCCTTTATCAGACGCCCAAAACTTTTCTTGCCGACAGTGAAAACGGTGCTTCTGAAACCTCCTTGAAGAATGCCATTGACGATTTGAATTGTGATGAGCATAGATCGTGGAACCACTTCATGGAAGGACCTTCAGCTCCTACTGTGGAAAGTGTTGCAGTGAAAGCGGATAACGGAAATGCAGCTGTTAACCGTATAACCACTTCCGATGGTTGTGCCAATCAGCCTAGTGAAGATGTTCAAGCATGTAATCTCCAGAAACACATGTTTGATAACAAGACCAGTTCGTTGACCGATACGGGTATCAAAGATTGTAGCAAATCGAATGCAGATGTAGTCTCAACTGGCCGGTTACCCGAAAGGCATTTATGTGATCAAGGAAGTTTAGCGTCCCCAGCTTCTTGTCCAAGAGTGACTTCCTTGGTTAATGCCATGCATCATCTGTCAGAGGTGCTTGTTTATGAATGTTTCAACAACGGGAGCTGGCTGAAGCCGGAACAGCTTGAGAAGCTTGATAAAGTAGTCGAGAATCTCACCAAGTGTTTAACGAAAATCACCGGTGACAAGACAGTAGCAGCGGAAGCATCAATTCCAACTCAAGCTATGCATGTTGACCTTAATGAGGTATGTGATGCAGATCGACATTGGCATTTGTGAATTACATCGTAGCTAATAGTTATAAACAAGCTTTGTCATGCTCTGTGCTGATAACTTATTTTTTATGGGTTTGTGATGATTCGAGTTTTAACATGAGCGTAGTAGGTAAGAACTTGATTTGTTCTATATAATATTCCGGACCTATTTAGTTTTTGATAGAACAGAAACATTGCTTCTTCTTCATTTCTGTTACTTTTTAGTTGCTTAACGGTACCCCTTCAGGCCTCAAATGTAGTTGCTAAAGACTGTGAAGGTGTTAAGGTCAAGCCATTGGATAGCTTTGGCTTGAAAGAGCCGGTGGATAAGGATAATAAGAATGAGGATGAGATGACCCAGGTATTACTTACATATCATTTTGTGACATATTTTGTAAACAGTTCTTATCGTCCAAATCTTAACTCTGCAGGGTATTAAGAACATGCTTGCTTCCAACTTTCTTGATTGTGAAGAAAACCACCCACAAACTCTCTTGTACAAGAGTCTCTGGCTCGAAACTGAAGCTGCCTTATGTTCCACAACTTGCATGACTCGGTACCGTCGCATCAAGAATGAGATTGGTAATCTCAAATTGCAGAATAGAGGTTTGTAACTATTAAACCAACTGTCTGATCGTATTATTTTACTAGATATGCATAGCAAGACCATTCTGTCCACTATCCTGTCATAGATGCAACTGCTATGTTTTTATTTTAACCATTCATCTTTTGATTTTCTCAGAGATATCTGCAGATGCATCAACCTTTGTGCAAGAACCTTTTATTAACCCCCAGAAACCAGTTTCCGTTATGAACAATGTAGAGCAGGAAGCGACTGAGTCACTCAATAAACAGGGAAGCAATATTGGGAAAGATATAGTTACAATGAGTCATGACGCACCACTAAGCAACTCTGATCCCGTTAATGCAGTACTATCACTTATGCCCAGAAGCTTTATGGGTGGTTTAGAACAGGAACATCACACTGCAACCTCTGGAATGATACCAGATGCAATACAGCAGGAATTCCCTGCAGCCAGCACAGAGGAAAAACATAATGATGGTATAGACTGGTTTAAGATTCTGAAGCAGCAGGAAACAAAGCGCAAACTCAAGTCTCAGAACTGCTCAAAGACAAGAAATGATGACCAGGAGGAGATTCCAGAAGCTAATTCTGAGGTGGCTCATATTGGCAGAATGAGTGATGTCATGGATAGGTTCAAGATACTAAAACGCCGGGAAGCTGAGCAAGTTCAGACATCTCTCAACAGCTTGGACATGGATTCAGAGTCTGACAAGGATCAGCCAAGAAACAAGACGCAAAGTTGTGACCATCCCCGGCCAGAGTCGATGATGATGATAATAGGTGGAAATTCTGTGAAAGAGACGTGTGCCGATACTGAAGAACCATTTGCATCCGGCGAAGGCTGCGAGAGCCCGACCTCGGATTGGGAACATGTCCGCAAGGATAATTGAGTACTGCAACTTCCTTGGATAATAAGTTTCGATCGTTTTATGGGTAGTTAGAGTATAAATAAAAAGCTTGTATGTCTTCTTTCTGAATGAGCCAATGTTATTCTATCTAAATGCACCAATGCTATTGCTCTAAAACTTTCTATAAACAAATAAATATATTAAAAAAAAATTATGCAATGAATATTATAACTTTTAAATAAAATATAATTCATGCGTTTTAAATTTTACTAGGACAGATATGTTCACAACAATATAATTAAGATTAACATTATACCACATTTTGAACATATATTCGTCGATGTTTATAAAATGGTATTTTCACCCTAATCTTCTACATCGATTTGAAAAGTTTCAGCTTAAAAACTGTGTTAATGGCGGCATTGTAATAAAAGAGAGAAAGTTTTGAATTTTGTTCGGATATGTATAGTATAGTCTACTTATCATAAGCAAGACTTATATTATTATATACTAATATTGTTTCCAATATCGATAGTAGGATTAATAACTATTCGATATTCTCTTTCCAATAAAAGAAATGTAATAGAGCATATAGTAACTAAAAATATCAAGGTTCTAAAAATCAGTTTAGACAACATTTCAGTCACATCCTAAACAATTTTCTTAAAATACGATTTATATCGATTTATACAATTTAAATTGATTCAAACTGTTTTAAATAGATTTAAGTTGGTTTAAATTAAATCAATCAAAATTAGTTTAAATATGCTAAAATTAAACAATNTATATATATATATATATATATATAAATCAATAATTTGTTATCGGCCTAATCATTAGTCATTACTCGTATATTAAGCATTTAGTTACCGCTTTGTGATTTCTTGAACATTGAAAATATTGACAAAAAGTATAAGAAAACTTTATATAAACTTGGCCACATGTTTATAGTTTACAAATGTACCTTTTGTGAAACGTATATATTACTTTACTCAACCGAACTCATTAATATTTCTATATTTACTTACGGATTTATTAAGATATGAGAAATTTGATGAAAAAAAGATATGGAAAATTAGAAAACTGTTATGAATATTATGTTTATGGATGTCCAGCCCATTAGATATTTACTTGTAGTCTTGGTCCGTGTATGGTCCATTGTATTTAGGCTCATGTCACCATGTATTTCCTATATAATTAACATTTTATATTCAATAATAAAACACATTTTCACAACATGTTATCAGTACGAGACTCTGAAATTTCGAGATACCTCAAAAAAATCCTAATTGACGGCGTCACTTCAAACAGCTCGTTCTCTACAACCGTAAGGATCCAGACGACGAGCCACATACCAAATTGAAGCTCTTGACAAGACAAATCCAACTCCGTCGGCCTCGCCTCTCTCTGACTTCGGACGCGCCCTCACTCTCTATTCTAAGACGCGCCGTCAAATGACCTAAAATCCTAATTTCGATCCCAACTTCAAACTATCATATCTCTCTAACCGTAAGGAACCAGACGACGATTAACCTATTATTTTGAAGCTCTCGACGAGACGAATCCAGTGCCGCAAATCTCACATCAGTCCGATATTAGACGCGCGCCCACCGCCCGTTATAAGCTGCGCCGTCAAAACCCTAATCCATCCACGATCTCTCTTTCTCTTGGTCCGGTTTCAGATCTTCTCTAAATAAAGGTAAACTGTCTGAAACTCTAAAAGAGAACACAAACAATCGATTTGATGTTAAAGGTTATGACAATTAAAATCTTGCAAAACCCCTAACAACCTAGATTAATAAGTCCAAACCCACTCATGAGTAAATCAGAGCTTTTAAACCTAAAGTTTGATATGAGATTGTTAATCAATTAAAATCACAGCCTCAAAGGCTTGCTGAATCTAGAAAACATCATTGTTCTAAATGATCAAATCGATTTTAAACTTTGAAGTTGATCATCTCCTAAAACATAATTATGATCGATTTCTTATAAACCCTAGAAACTTACTATAAAAGGAAACTTTATATTTTCAGAATATTTCTACAAAAGGAAACTTTCTATTTTTAAAAACTTACTATAAAAGGAAACTTTCTACTTTCTGAAACTTACTATAAAATGAAACTTTCTATTTTTAGAAACTTACTATAAAAGGAAACTTTCTATTTTCTGAAACTTACTGTAAAAAGAAACTTTTTTTCTGAAACTTACTATAAAAAGAAGCTTTCAATTTTTAGAAACTAACTATAAAAGGAAATTTTCTATTTTCAGAAAATTTATATTTTCAAAAACGTTCTATAAAAGGAAACTTTATATTTTAGATATATATCTAAGCCGTGTGGCTTGTTTATTAGGAAAACATTAACTCGATTGTTTGCTTGATCACACGATTTATATACATTGATTTTCTTATAAAGATTAAGTGATATATAATATGAGATGTCGAAAATCAACTTGGATTATGCTATCCTAAATCTCTAAGGAGATAATCATTTGAAATGGGCACTGGATACCGATGTTATCGTAAAGTCAAAAGGACTTGGTGAATGAATCACAGAAGGCGATATTGCCAAATGAGAAAGATTGATACATGGCAATATTAGTTATTAGCCACCATCTAAATGAGATTCTAAAGAAATCAGTATCCTAGTAAAGAAAATCCACTAGAACTTTGGATCGCCTTACAGCGGAGATATGATCACCATAAAACGGTGCTATTACCAAAGGCTAAAATTTGAGTGGAAGAACCTGAGATTCCAAGACTATAAGTCTGTGGATGAATACAACTCGGTTCTGTTTAAGATAGTTTCAATATTGAAACAATGTGGTGAAGAAGTAACTGAACAAGAGATACTTAATAAAACCTTCTCTAATGTGTTACTGCAACAGCAGTATAGAGAAAGAGGTTTCACCACCTATACTGATTTGATCTCCTATTTACTATTGGCTGAGACCAATAATGAGTTATTAATGAGAAACAATGAGATGAGACCTCCCGGTACAAAAGCATTACCCAACATTTCTAGGCTGACTTTGGAGCCTAAGAAAGAAAGTAATCTCGTCCAGCACAACAACCATTCCGGCCCTAGCCGTGGGAAAGGTTATGGACGAGGTCGTGACACATTTAAGACACATGGGCGAGGACGAGGCCGCAGTACCACACCCGGCTTTAGCCGTGGTCGAGGTCGAGGTCGAAGTGTGTCTTTAAACCTTAAATAAAATCTTATTTGTGTCACAAATGTGGTATGGGTAATCACTGGGCAAATAATTGCCAAACTCCAAAGCACTTGTATGAGCTTTACATAGAGAGTTTGAAGAAAAATCCGGAAGCCAACATGGCTTACCGAGATGGTGAAGATGACATGGATCACGACCATACTGATCAAATGGAGTATGAAACTCATGAAAAATAAAATGATCAGATGGATTATGAGACTTCAGATATCTTGAAAAAAATCTCGACATCAAATCTCTATGATATGGATAAGAGTATATATGAGTTTATAAATGAGAGTATAGTCACTCGGCCAAGGCATTATATACATCCAATAAAAAATCCATTGAGTTAAAAAGATTTGAAAATAAATGGTTTCCGCATTGAACCAATGGGCAAGAGAAACAAAAGTTCCTTCAGATATATGAGAACAGAAAAATTGCCCAAGACCATAGAAAATGGTCGAGACTATACATGCATTCTCTACTGATCTAGACAATGCCAAGGATCAGTATAATAAAGGCACAGGGCCTAGGTAACCAGATTGGTTCCCACGAAATTAAACACTTTATGGCATGACCGGATTAGCCATCCTGGTCCAAACTTGATGCAAAGTTTAATATTACAAAGGCACAGAGAGTTATCCCATAGAAATCTCACGTTGTGAAACATGTACACAAGAGAAACTCATGAGGCATAATTGTCCCAAGCATCACGAAATGGCATAATGGTTTAGTATTCTTACACAACCAAGTTTTATAGCATGTTCATGAGGGGGAGAATTCACACCCGTGTGGTACATGACCATACTATAAAAGCATGAACATGATCGCCAAAGAGAACGTGATAGATTGGCCGAACAAGCCACAACCTATAAGGTTTTAGACTATAAAAGTTTAGAGCATCCGCAAATCACAGTATGTTCATAAGGGGGAGAGAGGATAACCATATAATACATGAACACACTATAATCTTGCGGATATAACAGCTCAGACGTATTGTCCTTTAAAGACAATCAGACGTATGAACTTCTAGTTCTTTTGACTCTCCAGACAGAGGTCACAAAGATATCTGATTAAGGACATATTAATTCCTAAGACTAAAAGTCTATAAGCTTGAGGACATCACGAGTTGACATGTATATAAGTTCAAAGTACATCAGGCCATATAAAGTAAGCATAGATAATCCCATCTAAGAATGATAAAGGGTCATGATCAAGACATAAACCATCCTAAGAAATTATGTATAGACCACCACAAGCATATGTGCCGTCTAGGATGGAACCTCATAAGAAGATGAGATAAGATCGGGATTATATGTTGGATAAGAATACGTCTTTCTCCCACGAATTCAAAGAGACCATGAGCCAAACATGGGTGATCAGATTGTGGCCAAGGTACACGGATTACATACAAGATGAATCCGGCTATCCAACATTAAAAGGAGAAAGCTATAAGCTGGTAAAGAGTAAATGTGATAAGAGAAATGAATTGGTATTAACCTTCCTTGTCTTGGCAAAGATCCTCGGACCAGATATATATTATACTGGACGTCCAATCCCTAGAAAGAAAGAGAATCATAGAAAGATAGCCAGATAGACCCGAAAGAAATGAATGACTAAGTCATACCAGCTTAGCACCACGAAATAAATGTCCTAGTAGAGACATAATCAAGTTGCTGTAAAGTCTATACAAGATAGACCAATATGTTTCATAGATAAAGGAACCTCGGAAATGAAAAGAAAGGTGCATAGAAATGACATATCCGAGGTCATAAAGGAAACCAGACCAGACATTGAGATATGTCCGGCCGGCTCTAAGGTACAGGTACCATACAATGCGGCTTGGGACGCCAAGCTGCAAAGTATTCAGTGGTCCTGATAAAAATGAAATCTCAATCGATTGTATCATGTCTGGACGCGATAGAACGCGATGGAACAACATATAAGGTGTCGACACATACACATACATAAGTGATAAAGATGCATAAGAGAAATCACTTGAGCATAAGAGATATAAGCGAGGATCACGAACCCACGTGAGAGTACTCATAAATAAAAGAAAGGGACGTGGGGTTAAAGTAAAGAAAAGAAAGATGGGCGTATGGCCATACATACATATATATAAGAGACGCCATCTAACCAGTGAACAGATGAGTCTTGTGAGGAAAAGAAAATCGTGAGACGTAGAACATGAACATATATAGGTCGTCCATGTTACTACATAAAAGCATTCAATGGAATGGCTTGATCACACAAGGATACTCACAGGGACTAAGGAACAAGGAGATATATTTCTATGTGGTGGATGCTACAACCCAATATCGAAATTGAAAAGATCTGGACAAATAAGAAAGATGTAGTAGACATTGAATATATCACTGGATATAAAGGTAATATAGATACCTGAAAGATGAGAAAGAAGTTCTCATAGAACAGTGTCGTTCCTGAGCTGTTCATGGACTGTAGTAAAAGCAGTTTTTACATAAGGCATATAATGCATATACAAGATAAGACTAAGTGATACTTAGTAAAGGGAGTTCTATAAGAACGATCCATATCAGTCCATGCATATATTATGTAAGAAATTCCTTGTGTTCATACTTAAAGAAAGAATGATTAAGTTTGATTGATTCTTGGAAAGGCTATGATAAGAATACAATGATCTATAAAGGAGATCATAGCCATGAAAGTGTATTTGGGTCTATGATCCAACTTACCAAGAATAGAATGTGATATGGTCAAGAGAATAAGAGGATGAATCCATCAGATTCATGACCAAAGAATCCATATCAACTAAGATCATGTCCGACCTAGTTCGATCTTAATCATCTTGGTCTTGTTCCAGCCCCGTTCCGGCTCGATCCCCTCGATCATGTTCCGAGTAAACTGGTTCCAGTGACCACTATATTCAAATCGTGGTATGGCTATGGACAAGGCATGTTTCCTTGGTCCAGGAAAGACTTTACATAAGTACTTTTATGTTTTATGGATATGTTCAGACCATAAGACATTGATACTAAAGCCATACACGTCCCCTGCCATAAGTGCTATTGGCACTTTACTTAGATAAATTTGGCATGTCCTAACATGGGACAATGGGACAGGATCAATATCCTAAGGCTTCGAATGGTAAAAGCGGTTCAAGCAGTGCAGATCAAGCGGATCAAGCGGATCAAGCAGGAGAAGTGCAGATCAAGTAGATTAAGCAGGCGAAATGCAGACCAAGCGGATCAAACAGAAGAATTACAGAACATGCAGGAGAAATGCGGAACAATTAGAACAAACATTTATTATAATTTTAAATAAAAAAAATCCAAATAAAGTAGATTAAATGTTTAAAAGATTATAATAAAATATATCAAAGTATATAATATGTAAATATAGTACATAAATAACAAAAATTATTGCACTAAATCTATAATATCACAATTTTAAAATAAAAATTTAATGATATTCTCTTCCATTATTGTTCATATTTCAATTATGTTACTATATATTTTCATAATACATATCATAATTAAATATATAAATGAAATATACATCTCTCTTCATAAGTATACATATTTAAATTATATTACTATATATTTGTGTGATACAAAATACGCATCTCTTACATTAGTATACATATTTAAACTATATTACTATAGATATACATAATATATTGAAATATGTATTATATTAAAATGATTATTTTGAAAAGTAAAAATTATATGACAAAAAATAATAAGTAGAGAATGATAATTTTGTATTGTTAAAGTTGTAAATAAAATAAAGTAAAAATATTATATTCATAAGACTAGATAAATATATTTTAAAGTTATGTGTTGTAACAAAGTTATTTATTGACCAAACAAAAAAAGCAAATCAACACCACCAAATGTTAGCGGATAAGATATACATGCAGATCTCCTGCCTTTTCCACAAAAAGACAAAAAATATTGAACTGCATGCAGATCTCCCGCTTGAACTGCTTTTACAAACAGAAAATGGTGAATGGTGAATGCAGTGCGGGAGAACTGCATGTGGCGGGAGAACCGCACTTGTCCCGCTGCTCCATTCGGACACTTAAGTTACCTTCTAAGGAACTAAATGTTTGAGATTGATTTATACTAACCAGCCCAAAAGAAAGGATTGTTTGGTTTTGATAAATTTTACAGGTCTATACAAGGTCTCAAACAGGTTATACACATTTGGAGAATGATGAAGAAGCACAAAGTACTACAAGTTCAGTCATGAGAAATGTTAGCCAACTTTTTCACCATGTCTACACCAACTACACGTCCATGAATCTACCTATCCGTTTGGGACGTGGCCACAGAAGGACCAGTTCAAGACTTGGCGCCCATGAAGCTAAACCATCAGAGTGTCCATGCGCTAGATTTGAAGAACGGAGATCCAGAACAGGGGGAGTAGTGTGTGTTGTACTCTTTTTCCTTCACTTCGGTTTTGTCCCACTGGGTTTTTCGGGTAAGATTTTAATGAGGCAACATTAAGTACACTACAAGCTCTATATGGTTCTGGCATCCAAGATAGAGTGTTATGAATATTATGTTTATGGATGTCCAACCCATTAGATATTTACTTGTAGTTTTGGTCCGTTTATAGCCCATTGAATTTAGGTCCATGTCACTATATATTTCCTATATAAGAAACAATTTATATTTAATAATAAAACACACTTTCACAACAAAAACTTAATACTCAAAACTAAAATCATTTAATTATGAAACGAAATATCCCTTATATATCAATTAACATAGATTTCGGAAATATATGAATTGTAAATTCGGTTTGGACCATCAGTTTGACTTTGATTTTGGACTAAAAAAATATTTGGTTTAGACTAAATCAATTATACTTTTGATATATGATTTAAATTGTTCAACAACTCGGGGTTAGATATCAAGGAGTCATACTCCAATGATTCATAGTAATTCATAATTTGGTAATATTTTAGTCTAATGTGTGTGAAAGGATCAAATAAATAACAGTAATAGATAACCCATGATTAAAAAAATATGAATAATCGAAAGTCAGTAGTAGTATATGGCAACTTCTTTATGAGAACAAAATGCAGTTAAGAAAAATTATAGAATATAAAATTAGTGAGCTTTATTGGAATTAATTATAACGTAAATGCTATTTAATATGTTTGTGAGAGTAAATATGATGACAACGCATCATCTAATGAGAATCATTTTCAAAAAGACATGTCAGCATTTTTCTGAAATGCATTATTGTAACTACACCTAGAACATCCTTAATGATATAAGTGGAAAGATATAGTTTAGGTGTAAAAAATTAATAAAATAATGTAAAAATAAAGTTTAATAATAATTAATAGTAGAATAAGTGAGAGAACCTAGCCAAAATGCTTCTTGAGTAAAAGCCAAAATATACATCTCTCATCATTTATTCAATTTTTTCTTTTTATTATAATATTCTAAGATGCATTGAGATATACTGATAAAGATGCTTTAAACATTGCTATCTTAGAATACTTTTCAATTAATATATAGGAATTTTGAATTTAAATCTCTGTGTATGTTTTACCTTATTTTTTATCCTAGCTAGATGAAAATTTAAGATTTGAAACTTTCATATTTTTCATATATAAATTTTATAATTCAAACATTTATAGCTATATAAGAAATAATTGATTAGACGTTTTATTTTGAGTTTTATTATAAGTGTAAATGCTTAAAATATTTATTTGGAAGAGAAGATCATATATGTTGCAAGACTATTTTTGGAGAATCCACATTCGCGATAAAAATTATATATGGAAGTGACAACAAGGACATAATTGATTGGTTTAGCCACCACTATAACAACTTCCAAAAAAGTTAGTTATATTTGAATCTGAAAAATATCGAAAACAATTTTGACATCTATTTGTTTAGGGGTGGGCACTTTATCCGATATCCGAAGTCGCACTCGAACCCGACCCGAAAAATCCGAACCGATATCCGAATCAAAGTAGAAAAATACCCGAATGAGTATTAAGTTAAGAGAGATTGGATATCCGAACCCGAACGAATAATACCCGAACTCGAATAGATATCCGAAGATAACCGAACATATATATACTTACTCTTATATTTCTAGTTTACATCTTTCATTTTATTTAAAATATTTATATTCATGCTACACATACTTCAAGATCATATAATATACATATAACTACAGAAAAAATGATTTGACATTCACTTAAAATGTATGTTAATTTTGACATCCATTTGTTTGTATAACTCCCGTTTTATAACATTTAGAAAATGAAAAATATTTAAGTTTGACTCAAAAATCAAATATTTCAAAGAACAGGTAAAAGTAACAGGTTCGTAAACTCAAAGCAGCACATAAGATAGTCGAATACACGCATAATAAAACTCAGTTTCTATGACTTGATCATGAGAACTTTCGCAATCACTCACTCACTGCCTTCCCGGACCTGACAAGCAGACAGATGAACATGTTTCAGCCTTTTGTCCATAACTAAAAGTATTGTTTCCGTAACAAGGTCTAGAATGCAACTTATTTGTAAAGATACCTTGGCTGGAGACTTTGAAAGAGACCTAGGAGGGCTCTTCTTCATGTCAGGAGAGGGCGATCTAGATTTTGATATCGATCTGGAACGAGATCGTCTTGGTGATTTACTGCAATAAACACTTGATAAGCACAAGACCTCATCTGTTAAAAACGGGAGTTATACACACATGTTAAGTGTAAAAAAACGCACCTCATTTCCTTCCTTGGGCTCTTGCTTCTGCTGATGCTCCTGCTACGGCTACGGCTGCGATCACGTCCTCGGCTTCTGCTTCGGCTCCTGCTTGGGCTTCTTGACTGGGAGCTTTCATATTTCTTAACCTGCACATAAGAACCAAAAACACAGTTCAAGGATTATATGGGACAAACATATACTTAAGACTGCAAGGAGAAACCATACCCTTATATAGCCTCTAGCCCAGGGGTTTTTGAACTCTGTATCGTCAAGTTTCCTTATCTGAACAAAGAATATATCAGAAACTAAACGGCTCACAGTTTTGAGGTGCAGCAAGAGAGAAGAATGAGAGGAAACTTACAGCATACTTCATGTCATCATAGTTAGTGTAGTCAACAACACCATAAGCTCCTGGTCATATTAATTATTAAAGATAAGTCATATAAACGCTGCTCAAAGCTGAAAAAAAGGTAAGAGATTCTGCTAAAAGATAGCATATGCCATTTTAATTGAGAATATAAGAAAGTGTAAAGCAACGCACCATCACGGTCTCGAGTGACCTCAGCAAAGCACACATCACCAGCCTTCCGCATATGATCCTGAAATGACGTTTTAATATGAAGAAAAACACACAAAAAATGTTGCAGCATAGAGCATAAAGTATCACCATACCTTCAAATCTTGCCATGAAGCAGATGATGGAAGCCCACGTACGATAACTGCAGATAGCCATCAAAGAATACATCAGAAACACTTCAGACCAAAACTTTACCAATACGAAATTTCTCAAAGAAAGTTACACAAACCTCGGAATTCAGAGTGTCGTGAGACGCCAAACCGAGCAGATCCACCACCACCACCACCGCCACCACCTCCACGGTAGCCACCCCCACCACCGTATCCACCACGACGATCACCTGAAGATTGTCCTCGACCACCATGGGAAAGCTCAACCTGCATTCATGATGATTAAAAACAACCAGAACAAAAAAAAAAGTTTGGAATCTGTTGTTCTGGGTCTGTGAAGTATAAACCAATCATGTCTAAGTCTTAAATAGTAAAGAAGCAATGAATGTTTTATTACCCTCAAGCGGCAGCCGTCAAAGTTATAGCCATCACGGCCATCAACAGCGTCTTTGGCGTCCCGAGGGTGCTCAAACTACACACATTCAGCACAGAGCTTGGTTAAGTAAAACTAAAAAATCATGTAAATTTGCTGAAGACCAAGTACTATAACAAGACAACAGAGAGCGTACCTCGATAAAGCAATAACATGGAGGACGAGGTGGAACCTTCAATTCAATATCAACAATGCGGCCATACTGCAAAGCCATCAAAAACATTATCTTAGAAGAGCTGGGATGTAATACAAAACTAACTGAATAAAAAAAAGGTAGCGAGAACTGACCTTGTAAAAGAGATCTTCAATCTCAGACTCCCTGATGTCTCCCGGCAAGTTACCAACATAGATGGAACGTGAAGATCGATCACTCATTGTTTCCAAAGGTTGTTAAAATTTACTGCTATAGACAAAGAATCTCCACTTAGACAGCAGCAAAACCAAGTGAAAGCAATCCTGAGTAAGAGCAGTGCTCCCACAAGCTCCAAAATGCTTAATTGCTCCAAATGTGCTCCAAAAGCTATTATAAAATTTTGAAATCTAAACTTTTCTCCAGTGCTAAACTCGTCCCAAAGTGAGCAACAATCTCCAATGATAGTAATAAAAAAAAAACCACATTGATCATCTCCCATATTCCCTCTCTATTATCCCTATGAAGCATTGCAATGCTCATGTTCCAAGCGCATGCCATCTAACATAAAGAAAACATAAGTCATGACATCATGTAACATAGACTCATGCATCTACCTTGTCCGGCTCCCTTAATATTATTCCATACAGGACAGAGCAGTATGTTACAGAGCACATAGCAGACAATATATTTTACTTTATAATATACAAGTTAAACTCTTTCAATGGCAATTAATCATTATAACTATTTCTCTCATAGTCCTTGTAAAGGTACTAACAAGTAAGAACAGTACCGTAATCAGTACAGAACCATTTAAAAAAAAAAAGAAAGATGGAAACTTTACGATTCAGAGTTCAGTATAAGGAAGACCCTATCAATCGAATCATCAGGAGTGAGGAAGAGACTCAAGAAGGTGAAATCAAGAAATCAACCCCACGACACAACACTATTGGATTCAGAATAAACCCTAACGATTAAAGAGAACACATGGAAACACAATCACAGAGATAGAGAGAGAGGGGAGGGGGGGGTTGAACGGCGTCGTACCAGGAGAAAGCAGCAGCAGCGGAGAAGAAGGCAGCGAGACTCGAAATCGAAGATTGGTTGGCCTTTGGAAGCTTATCTTAGGGTTTTGCGTGTTTTCTTTAATCTATGGACTCATGTAAATTACCCAAAGTACCCTTACGTAGTCTTTCGTTTTTATTCAATATTTAAGTATTTGGTGTTGTCAAGGCGAGTAACAAGTCGACGATTTTCATTACTTGCAAGACTAAGTCAAGTATCAAATATCATTATTATTTTTACTATTTGACTCGTTCACCTCGTTACTTGCTCCATTACTTGTTAATTATTTCTTTCGTATTTGTCTTTTCTTTTACTTGCATTTATGATTCAACATAAATACTCATTACTCTTCTTATACTTGTTACTTATTTTTTATCCATATTGAGTTTAAAATATTCGTCACCATCTAATCAAATATTACATAATAATAAGTAGTAAAAAATTTAGTTATATGACTTATTTGTTATAATAATATCAAATTATTTGTTAGAGAAGATATTTCATTTAAGATAATTCATGTGTTATTTTAAATAGAATTGGCAAAATATACTTTCATACCTATTAGATATCTATTTCTAATAAAGTATTATTTAGTAAATAATTTTTAAATATTCCGCAAAATTCATAAATAATTCATAAGTACTCGTAAATAGTTTACAAGTACTCGTAAATAGTAATTAAAAGAACAAGACAAGTAACTTGCAAGTAATTTATTTTTGATCAAGTACTCGAAATAGGAAGTACTCATTTCTAACAAGTCAAGTACAAGTCGAAAATTTTATTATTCGTACAAAATAAGTCGCAAGTACATGCAAAATTGCAAGTAATCGCCTTGCGCCCAACCCTACTTTTTACCGAGATGAACTCTAAGTTACATAACGAAGTCTAACGATTCTCCTCTTCCCTAGAGAGGAAAGGTAAAAAAAGAAAGTGTTCTGTTTCCTCTTTTATCTGTGTATTGGTTACAATGAGTTTTTTTTGTGGAAAGAAACAAATAATTTAGATTTCAAAATTGCACTGTGTAAAAAATCAAGAGGCCTTGTGAAGTCATATTTCTGGACGAAGATTCATTATACCAAAGCCTACTTTACCTGAAACATCCCAAAAGAAACAACAAATTAGTGTGAACTTAACAACCAATCACCAAAACTAATCAATTGCTAAAACTTCCAAACCGAACTGCATAAGATCAATCATGTGACTTCCAAAAGATTGCGTGTTTCCAACTTTGTACCACTATAAAGAAAAGCTTTCTCTGCGTTTAAGGATGAAGAGAAGAAATAGTACCAGTCGTGTGAACTGATCTCTCACTCATCATCATCATCGTCTTCGTCTTCCTCTCCCTCATCATTATCATCAATAGAATACAAACCTTCATCAGATTCTTCTTCGTATATCTGAAACTCTCCACCATCATCAACAGCAAAGTCTCCATACAAATTAGGTTCACTCGTTGGAAAGCTATCGAACAACCCTTGAAGATACGTTCTGGAGCTGTTCTCAGTATCTATATCTTTTAATATTCGTATAGGAAAATCTACAGAAACAATTATTACTCAAAACTATAAAAAAAAAAAACAAGAGTAAAAACTCTGAAGGATACATCCATGGGAATCAATAGATATCTCATCGTCTGCTGTAGGCTGCAATAAGAAAGAAGGCAAAAGAGGAACATTGAAACAATGAATCATTGGGGATGAACATAATTTATCTCTACTGGGGATATATATATATATATATATATATATTACCACATATACTTCTTCCTCTTCTTCTTCTTCCTCTTCTTCATCCATGTCTTCATCATCTCCATACTCATTAACAATAACATCAACATCATCGTTTGTGCTTTTACACTTTTCCATGTCCTCAGATCCTGCATAACATACTACGCTTCAGTCTTGAAGGCATGATGGTCTAACACAGTAGGGAATACACTGGCAAAGCACTCTCACTAGACTTTCTAAACGTTTAACAGAGATGAAAAGACAATTTTTGTTTGATGAATTTACCTTTGGTTGGCTCCTTGTGCTTCACTAGAGATGGTTTATGTGTCTCTTTAAATGTTTGAATCTTTTCTGACCTCTCGAACTCTTCTTGAATGGATTTAAATACATCTTCGAAGCCTGGCTCTGGAAACACAGACACAAACCTCACAGCCACACGGAGTCTCAAAGTATCTAGCAAGGCTTCTGAGAACCATCCTGTTTTATGCTGCAAGACAAAAGCCCAACGCATCAGATCACAAAAAAAATTCAGGACACACCAAAGTTTATATATTGGTGCAGATGTAACTCACGCTACAAGTGGTCTGTTTGGGAGGCTTTCTTATCTCTCGCTGGATGTACTCGTCGTCAAGTTCATATAACTGCAGAAATGTTTGGCATTTAAAAGGAAATAGCTTAAAAGCACAAATGTCGTTCCATCTTGGCTTTGATCTGTACCAGAGAAAACAGAAAAAAAAACAATATTCATTATCTTAGAATGCTAATGTCATTTACATGGTCAGAGTCAACTACAGAAATAGAAAAAGACTTACTTGTTAGTTGCATTGGCATCGCAATAACTTCGTAACTCAGGTGGAACCCTGAATTCCATTCTCTGATATCTGAAACACAGTTATAATAACAATCTCAGTCATTACACCTAACAAGTGTCATGAACCCATACAATGACAATAATATATATATAACTTACACACGAGACTCAGGATCGTTCCGTGGATCATAGCCTCTTTTAATCCAGAACCTAAGAAACGGACCATTGGAGAAATAATACGCAGCCCTTAGCAGATACCTACAGAGAACCATGATTGATTATTGTAGTACTAAATATAAACAACTCAGCATAAGAAACCTGTATTATTAAAAAGCTGTCTCACCTGTTTAACATATGATGCGTGCATTTAAGACCTTTATCAAGTAATTGTTGAACAACAGAATCTCTTGTCCAAATAGGACGCTCTTCAAACAATGCAGAGAGTGATACCTGCCATTGCCAGTGGTGCGAGCTGGGAGATACAAATTCTTCCCAGTTTAGATTCTTTGGGATATGTATGAATAAGTTAAGGACACAGGTCTTTCTACTCAGCGGCATCCATATGATAGAAACTGTCAAGAACGAACCGGAATAAATAGTATAAAGTAAAAATAAAAAGGATATCTTTGACGCCAAAATCAATTGCAAATACTTGGCCAATGTCCATCTGCATTATAAAAAGAAAACAGCATGAACAAAACAAGTTCCATGTTCTTGATGGTTCATAAGTTTGATTAAGATATGCCAAACCAATCAAAGAAAGTCCCAAAAAACCTTCACCATTCCAGTTAATAAAGACTCTATAACCAAGACAATAAGTTACAGCTAAAATGGCTTGTACTATTGAAGTCAATTTTGTTCAACACAGACTGCGTAAAGTCTATCTAGAAAACTTGGATGTTTTATTCCCTTTGTTTACCTCATAAAAGTTCTGAGTTGCCGCATCATCTTTCTTTTTGGGGCCAGAAGTTGCCGGAGGTTTCAACCTGTAACGTCATAAGAGAATTGAAAGCAGCACTATAACCGAAGTCACATCAAACTAAGTTGAAACAGATAGAAAAAAAAGGAGAGTCATCTTACGCCAAGTTGTCAGGTATATCTTTGGGAGCAAAGACCTGTGGCAATAACATCATTACATCTTCATCAGCCAGGCCCATCAAATCACTGTCTCCTGCACAATATCATATATAGTTTTTTCAGGTGATCACACCTGACAATCTGCAATCAAACGACAAGTTGAATATAATAAAATCCAGGTGAATCACCTGTAAGGAGATCAACGTCCATCCACTTTCTCTTCTTCTGCCGCGCCGCGTGAATAGGAATCACATGCTGATAGTCAGCCATGCCTATATATGTGAGATTATCATCAACTCATTTCTCATAAAAGAAGACATGTCTCAGATGCACAAGAGGAAAGCTAGACTCTGACCATCGAAGTGGAATGCATCGGAAACACGAGCCACAATATCTGCACACAGAGCTGGAGTAGCTTCCTCCAAACAAACATCACTAGTGGTGGCCTCAACAGGCTGACTTTCAGGTTTCTTGATTTCTTTCTTAGAAATTTTCAACAAAAAACCGCTGCAAGGACGTTGTTCTCCCAAGGCAGGATGTGCGTAAGGATCCTCTGGCCGGAAACGCAGCTCAAGCTTGTTTGAAACTGATCCTCTTGCCTACCCACAAAAAAAAAAAAAAAAAAAAAAAA
>WHPY01000065.1:779339-797677 GCA_019776045.1 Brassica rapa x Raphanus sativus | reverse complement strand
AAAAAAAAAAAAAAAAAAAAACAGACGCTTTCAAACAAGCTTCTTACTAGCCAGCACCAAGTCATAAATATGCGAACGATACCAAAAAAACTATGAAACATTGTGTTGGTTAGAGCTATATGGGTGCATATACCATCGATTATATAAGCCTAAAGACTGCAGAATCACTGTAATAACTAGCATACAAACACAAAGTTCAGCAAAAAGTAAGAGACTCTCAAGGAAAAACTTAGAGATTTACCAACCACTTTAACACAAGCTTCTTACTAACAAACATACCACCAAAAAAAAAATGAAATACTGTGTTGGTTAGAGCTATATGGATACATATGCCATGACTATATATCAGAATCACTGTAATTGAAAAGACTTACTTGTGTGATCCCTTGAATGCCTCCAAGGGTTTCAATGGCTCGAGGAATAGATGATGGGTATCCAGGGAAGTGCACTACAAATGCCTCCTTGCTTGGCAAGTTACCTGAGATTGCTCCTTGTTCTATGATTCCCATTGTTTCTCTGCCTTCTCTACTGTAAAATTACAAGAAACAATGAGATAAGCCCCCGAGTACGTTTCTAGCCAATGGGGAAGAATAAGTTGTGTGTATATTCCCAATTGAATTCAGCTTATATGTGCTTCCTTTGCCTTCAAAGTGATTACTAAATTAAGTTTGTAATTTGCAGATTCGGTCTTACCGGACATATAAAAAAAAAAAAGAATATGTTGCTTCAACTTCTTGTGTTTCCCGACATCGGCGACGGCGAATATTGAATCGCGGCTTCAAAAACCCTTTACTGTTTATGAGAAATTAACTAAAGCCCTTTTTTTTCACTGGATTTTATTAAATGTGTCTATGCTCAACCGAACCAGAACCCAACAACTTTACAAACGAAAAGGGTCAAATGAAATGGCCAGAACTAAAAGCCCAACACATGGCGGAAGTACGATAAACTAAACTATGGGCCGTAAACCCATATACAGGAAACCCATTGAGGAATCGGCTGACACGTCACCCACCAGCCCAGCGATTAAAAAACACGCGTCAGAGCACGCACCCCCTGCTTCCATCGAATCAACGGAAACGGTTCAACCCAGAGCAGCTTACACGAACCTCGAACCGAGGAGACAGTCTAGCGGATCTGCAATTCTAAGAAGGATCATCAACGGCCTACAATCGATTGAAAGCATCTGACTTTCTTGCAAACTCAAACGGACATCTTTAGATATAAAGCCCTTAACTACATAATTTATTTTGGGCTTAGCCCATATATTAAACGACGACTTTTGCCCGCACACACAAAATAAATATTCCTTGAACCACGAGCGAGAAAACGTTGACTCTGAATAAATATATCTCGAATTTAAGTTAAAAAAATAAATATATTGAGGATCTCAGCTGCATCACTGCGATTCGAACTAGGGTTTCTCCGTACTGAATCAAAATCGATAGTTTCGTCGTCGTCTCAAAGCAAGCTCTCCTTTTTTTTTTCCCTCCAAAAAATTGCAGCTGACTCTCCAACGGATCTGGAAATTGATGCTAATTCCCTGAAGTCTTCTGCGATGGCGTCGCGGTTCCAGGAAGCTTCACTGGTTACTTCTCCATCTTACCCTAACGCCGTGGCTTGGTCATCGGAAAATCTGATCGCCGTCGCCGCAGGCCACCTCGTCATCATCCTCGTGAGTTTCCGCTTCGTTTCAATTTCAAATCTCTTAAAAAGTTTGGTATTTGACACGTGTTGTGAATTGTCAGAATCCGGCATTGCCTAGTGGACCTCGTGGTCTGATCTCAGTCCCTAACGCGGAGCCTTATCAGATTGGCAAGGTTCGCTATGAAGGTTTGTTCTCTCAAAAATTATTCCTTAAACATTAGTTTGTAGAAAGGCTTTTTTGATGAATACAAATTTAACATTCAAAAATTATTCCTTTATTTAAGTTTTCATGAAAGATTATCTTTTTTTTTTACCAAAAATGCCAACTTTATGTTGTGATGTAGATCTGCTTACTGGTGGACTCTTACCTTCGAGTTTGAAGAGGGAAAGACATCCTTGTGTCCGGTCTCTCTCATGGTCTGACTTAGGAATGTCTCAAAACTACGGGTATTATGATGCTTCGTGTAGATAGAATTCTCCCAACAACATTGTTCATTATTTTTCTCTGGTTTGAATAACTCTGCTTCTCAGGTGTTTACTGGCTGTTTGCTCAGCAGAAGGAAGGGTTAAGCTTTACCGACCTCCCTTTTCTGATTTCTCTGCTGACTGGGTCGAGGTACAAAAGACATCATTACTTTTTTTTTTACTTTTGCGTTTTTGTCACTTGCTTATGCGTTGTTACAGTTGATTTTATCTCTGTTCTTTTTTTTGTAGATTGCCGATGTATCTGATTTGCTTTATGAGAATCTATTAAGCATGAACTTTGGAGAGTCTAACAATCCTTCTTCCACGTCGTCATCTAAGAAGGTAACTTGTATCTTCTTAACTAATGACTTCTTGTACTTAATACTTGCTCTCCCAAACTGTGTTTGTGGTCTTATAAGGGATGATCAGATGGTTTGTAATGCGCACTCTCACCTTTATATGTAGATAAGGACTTGTATTAACAAATAGTTTATGCTATGCATTGTTATTCGTCGACTCAATTGTTATTATAAAGTCTTTATTTCTTAACACGAACTGGTCATGGGTCTCATTTTCGTCCCTCTGTTCTTTTTCTTGTTAAAGGATCAAGTGGTACAGCATGACCATGAAGATGATGAAAGGATTCCAATTCTCAGGACACGCAAGCGAAGAAGAACGAGCCTAGACAACATGTAAGTAACATTTTTCTCTTCAATTCTTATTTTTGCACACTACTTTGGGTTGAGAGAGAATTTTGCATCGATCTATTTTCTGCTTTGATCACTTTACTAACTTGCTTTCATCTATGACTACATCTAGAAACCTGCATGAAATGGATATTACAGATCGAGCATCATGTTCCAAGCAAGATAGCCAAACGGTGAATAATGTACTGCCTCGTTTCTCTTCAGTAACGCTCTTTTATGTTGTTGTTTATTGTCTTAGATACCTTCGTTTTCTATACTTTTTAACTTATTTTTGTTACTCTCTTTTTGGTATTTTCTAAAATAAGTTTCAGATTTAAACTCTGTTCCTGCAAATTGCTTATATCTTATCCTTTGCTTTTGTAGAAACTCTTTTTTTTTTTCTAGAGTTAGTATTAATAGTAATCAAGGAAACTAATATCTTGAGCAATATAATATGTGTCTTGGTTTATATTGTTTCGTTATTGATTTAATGCATTTCGAGTTGTGATGGTTTTGAACTCTACGTGAGTTCTTTATATGCATTTGTTCTTCTTAAATTCTTTGACAGCCTCACTCTTAAATGTCAGTAAGAATAAAATCGCCTCATTGTATCTAAATTGGTTCATTTGTGTTGCCAGGTACTTGCGATTGAATTGTATGAACAGCCAAGCAATGCTCAGCACTGTCACTCTCTGCCTAAAGCTCCAAAAAAGTGCAGTCGAGATATAAGTCCAGAGAAGTATGTTTCTCGTGAGGCATTATTATCCTCTCTTTCGGTCGCCTGGTCCTCTCTACTAACGTTTTCAGCAGAAGGTTCTTTGGAGAATCCGTTAAGATTTTCTCTTTTGGCAATTGGTTCAAAATCCGGTTGTGTTTCCATATGGAAAGTTCATGCACCAGAAAGCTATCACATTGAACGTGGCAATGTATCTCCCAACGTGGAACTTACAGCTATTATTCAGGCCCATAGCTCATGGGTTTCAACGATGAGTTGGGGAGTTTTTGGCAGCGATTCTTCAAATCCGCAAATGCTGTTGGTTACTGGGAGTAGCGATGGTAGGTAAGTTAGTTTTACATTACAAGAAATAAATTGAATTTGTAAATCAGTACAAAAGATGCTGTCAGTGATTGGCAAATTATTTTAATGTATATTCATATGCATAGGTTTCTCAATGAAATCCTGTTTAAAATATTTTCTTTCCACACTTTTTGTAGTGTGAAGATTTGGATGAGCAACAAAGAAGACTTGGAAAAATCTGTTGATGTCTACACATCTTCATTTTCTCTATTAAAAGAGGTAATGTTTTATTTCTCTCTGTGATTTCTACTTTTGTATTATTCTCTGCTTAGGAACAGATTGGGTATGGCTTGTTGTGATTTCTGAGTTTCTTAAACCATCCTCGCCTTTTGATTGTGATCCTTTTGTAGTTTTCTGTAGCTAAATTTGAGTTCATATTCCGATTGGTCTCTGTAAATCCTTGTGATTTTGAACCACCTCAATATTTTTATCCATTTCCTAGTTTACAGAACTACAGCTTCTGTCTCTTTTCTGTTTACCATTTATTTAAATGTAAAAGACTTTCTTCACCAAGTGGACATTAAGAGTTTTATGTTTTGACATTTTCCGGCTTTGTATAGGTTTTAACGGTGAACCTTGTTCCGGTTTCAACGCTTTCATTCGTTGTGAACAATTATTCTAATGCAATGCACTTGGCAATCGGCAAAGGTTCTGGTTCCTTTGAAGTATGGAAGTGTGAAATATCTACCAGAAAGTTTAAACAAGTTGCTTCAACTAATGCTCATGACCAAGTGGTTAAGTCTTTTATTCCTTTGCTATAAACCTTTTATGAAATTCAATATATGGGTTCGATTTTATTGATATATATGTCAATGTCTTTTAGGTTACGGGTTTAGCTTGGTCATATGATGGCCGTTGTTTGTACAGCTGCAGTATGGTATATATTTTCTTGGCCACAAACTGATGAACTACATAATGGTCTATCAGCTGTATTATCTCTTTTTTTAGCTATGTAGGTTGCATTAACTCCTTTTCAAAAACATTCCAGGATAATTATGTACGGAACTGGATCTTATCTGAGAATACCATCTCTGAAGTGCCAATTCCTGCAAACACTCCTGGTCTCTGTAGCACAAGTGATGTACGTCACTATGTGTTGTTTTAAATGTTGCCTCTTTGTTTCTCTCTTCTTCTGATTTATATTTACAAACAATGGAAAAAAATAATCTGCAGCTTCCTGATGACTTCCTGTCATGTCTTGGTGTTGCATTGTCCCCTGGAAACCTAGCTGTTGCTTTGGTATGGTCTTCCAAGCAAACTTGTTTGACTGTAAGTTATCACATTTTTCAGAATTAGATTAGCTAAGTCTTGTCTTGAATTTTTTCAGGTCCGCAGCTTTAATGTTGGACTCTTGAATCCGATGTACGAAGCCAGGTAAATTGTCAAGAAGAAAACGTTTGTGTCTTGTTCATTGCAAAACTTGACCGTTTATTCCTGTTTTTTTTTTTCAGGTCGCAGAAGGCTGCTGTAGAATTTATATGGAATGGCGCACAACAATCCGGTGAGTTGGAAGATTCTTCTGAGACGATAACGGAAGCTATTCTGGGTTTCTCCAAGAACGAATACGCATACTGGGAATCTAATTTACTCTGGTCGCTGAAAGAGTTCAAAGATTATAATAAGCCTCTAGTTCTTTGGGATATGATAGCAGCTATGCTGGCATTCAAACAATCAATGCCGGAGTTTGTTGAACTGGTAATAACCAAATGGCTCTCTGTGTCGTACCTTGGGTTTCATGCTGATATCCCCATGGAAGATCTTGTGCCAAAGATCTCCAAACGCTTATCTGCTGTTCCTTCAAGGCTGTTACACATTCTCAATGTAATCTCCAGACGTGTAATGTTATCAGAGCTCAAAACGGATGAAATCAACAGAAAACTGCAAGGTCAGAGAGTGAATAATGAAGAAGAGATTGATCTGTGGCTCAAACTGCTCCAGGAAAGCGAAAGAGAGCTCCGGGAAAGACTGGTTGGTCTCAGCTTCTCGGCTTATCTAACTGCTGAGTCATCTCCTTCCACTGGGAATTGGCATCCAGCGGGATTGGCTCAGATGCAACAATGGGCTGAGATCAATCACGATATCGTCGATAGTCAGCTCCAAACACTTTCATTAGAAGTAAAATCTAGTCTAACAAGGTAATTAATCTCACATATCTGCTTCTTCACTTTCTTAACAACATACTATAATGTTTCAAGTTTCATCTCTGCTATGTTTCTAATTCACACAGATCAAGTAATAGCACAGAAACCGCATTAGAGGAAGAGAGCTGTCCTTATTGCGCCTCGCCAGTCCATTTCCACTCACCAGAAGAAGCTGTTTGCCAAGCTCCGCACCAGAAGAAGAAGAAAGAGAGATGTGATCAAGGACACAAACTTGAGAGGTGTTGCGTCTCAATGCAAGTATGTCCACCAACTCCTTTATGGTTCTGCAAATGCTGCAACAGGTTGACTCTAGAGCTCGCTCCAGAGGCCTTATTCGCATTGCCTTCGTTCCCGAATGATCTCAAATCGCTTCCTGAATCTTCCTCTAGCAAAGTTGCCCTGAAACCATTCTGCCTCTTCTGTGGAATTCTCTTGCAGAGAAAGCAGCCGGAGTTTCTGCTATCTGCTTCACCTGTATGATAGTGATAAGTTATTAAGAAGGATTAAACTTTATATTGTGTTTATTATTTATGTAATCTTATATGTCACAAATTAAACTTTTAAAATGGGGAATCTAATCACCATTCTTGTACCATGCATGCACATTAACCAAAAGTAGTAATGGCACTGTGGCAAGAAGGCTGGGGCTATTGGAGGTGATTGGTTGGTTTGTAGGAAGTGGCTTTAGCTTTAATTTTTGTTTACAACTCTAAATATCACCAATCATGTTTTATATTAATTTTTACAGCTACAACCAAAAAAGTAAAATTACAGCCAAAAAAATAAAAAAATAGGTTTAAAAGCTTTGTTTTCTAAAACTCCTTCTTTTTAGCTGTAGCAAATTTTAAAACTACATCCCTTAAAGCTAAATCAAAATAATCTACAGACTAAAGTTTAAAGTAAATTTTTTACAGTTACAGCTCAACCAATCACCCACGTTATATCTAAGTCCACAAGAGTTAATACTAGATTTACTTACAAACTCGGCTTATCAAAAAGAATCTTGTACCACATGTTTTTTCTTTGGAGATTTCGTGTTAAATGTTAAAAAAACCAGTAAATGTCAGCTGTTGATGTTAACACATACATGACCCATAACTGAACACATTGGTAATGTGTGTCCATAACATTCATTCAAAAACAATTTGTGTTCATAACTCAGGTCTTTTTAAATCATATAGGTGGTTTGGGTGTTATTAAGATATACTCCATTTGTTTATACTACATACTGCATTCAAATATAAACTAGTATCACTCTCACAAAAGAAAAAGAAATAGCTGATTATGCACTAAGCCACTGATAAAATTTGTATTTCTTTAAAACGGCTATTAAAAAAGTTTTCAACAAAAACATGAACTCTGACTAATATTTGTATGTCTGTCATGTAGACAATTTTTGTTATATTAATAAAAAAATACATATTTTGTTTTCAAAAGCAATTAATTCAGTGTACAAAGTGTGTGAATGGTCGGGTTGTAGGAAGTGAATTTAGCTTTAATTTTCACCTACAACTTTTAAAATCACCAATCATGCTTTATGTAGATTTATAAAGCTACAACAAAAAAATAAAAAAAATGGCTGTAGCAACTTATTTTTTAAAGTTCCATTTTTTTGCTGTAGAAAATATATTGTTGTAACAATAAGTTACTTCACTTAAATCTAAATCAAAAAATTCTACAGCCCAAATTCTACAGTAAATTTTCTACGGTTCCAGTTGAACCAATCAAAATCTTACAAAATTAAGAAAATTTCCAATAAAATAAACAAAGTATTTTTGTTAGTAACTTTTATGTTACAACTGAAATATTGATGATAACGGTGATCGATATATCTAGAAATATTTTATGATATATCATATAGTCGTCCTGCCATGTTCTCCTTCCTGGATATTGTAAGCACCACCTGCCAACGACAACACTCCAAGGCGCCAGAGAACAGCAACCAGGCCGATGATCCCAAGTATTTTTTTTGAACTTTTATTAGAAAACTTTGATTGATTACGTGCAAATCAATTAATCAAAGTTATGAGAGCCTTTAACAAAAAAAAAAGTTTGATTGATTACCTTTGAAAATATGAGTAATCTGTAAGTCAGAGAACTTAAAGCAGGAACTGATATGAAACATACTACAAAATTGTTTGATCCAATCATCAGACATTGTTCATAAGCAGTTATCTAACAAAATATGGAATTTGTTAGAAATATTTTAAAAATGATTTGTCTAATTTAATTATATAGATATTCTAAATCAAAGAACAATGTGTTCTCATTATTGAAATATATTAATGATATGAATTTTCAGTTTTAAACTGAAAATGAGATTTTCTTTTCATATATTTGTATCATTAGTTCCAACCATCAATCATATTTTTTAAACTCAATTTAAAAACATAAATATTTGGGCTTTCAAAGATGGGAAATATAGTAGCAACTAAATTAAATAGGGATAAATCCAATTTTTTTATTTGTTTCAGTCTAGCTCTTCTTCTCCTCATTGTCGATCTTTAAAGTTTGGTTTTGTTCATCTATAGAACACCACTGATCGACAGATTAGACTCTCAGGTTTTGCATCTTCCCTTTTCTGTCTGTGTGGCGGTTTACTTTTTACGCAGCTTCTCTTTCTCAAATTCTCTTGCAATTGTATTCTCCAAAACAAAGATTGGTTCTTTTTCTTTTCTTTCTTTTCTTTTGTTGTTGTTATTGTCGAAATACTCTTTTTTAACGTCTGAGAAAATAGATATATTGTTCAGAATAAAGCTATAACAAGAAACAAAGAAGCAAAGAAAATGAAAAACACCAATGGAAGTGAGGAACCCACACGAACTCAACCTTAAGGGAAAGGCTTAAGAGTTATTGATAGGAAAGTCACTTCTTATCCGGTCGTCTAACCATGCTGGTCCTCCAAAAGATAAGTACGACTGAAAACGTGCACCTCTTAGGACACTCTTTGCTATATCTCTGGCCACATGATTTGATTTTGCAGACTCGCTTTCAAAATCAACCAAGGCAAAGTTGGTCATCGTAAGAGTTATAGTCTGCAAAAGGCATCTGTATTGGGGCCACTGAACTGGACTATTGATTGCTTCGGTCGTCTCGTGAGAGTCAGAACCAATGACCAATTCTTCTACATGTAAATCTCTCATACTCTGTAATGCTCATATCAGACATCGTAGTTCTGCCGTAAGCCTGTCTGGTGAGCTTGTTATCGCATCACGAGCATGGTGTCAGACCATACCACATTGATCTCTGGATATCCACGCCACTTCACCTGTAGATGTTGATTCCTCCAATTAGCATGAATATCACATTTGATCTGGATGTTCCATGGTGGAGACCATCTTCTTGTCAAACCAATATCATTTGTAAGCCTTCCATCATTAGCTTGCGCTTTATTGATTTCATTTCAAGCCTTCACTTCATCAAAGGCAATTTGGACTAAAGTCTTAATTGATTCCTGAGTGCTTGCATATAATAATTCTTGTTTTTCCAAATTATCCAGAAAATCCATGGAATCACTCTTCTTTTCTCCTCTGCTATGGATTCATCTGACATCATCTGTATCATTAAACTGACCTTCTCCGCTAGAGGTAGAGCGTTGAAACTGTGATCCGAGGAAAAACCAGCTTCTGTCCAAACCTCTTGGGCCACAAAACAGTGAAAGAGAACATGTTCGATCGTCTCTGGCGCATTATTACACAAGCTTCACGTCAAAGGAACGTTCGTTCCTCTTGTGTCTAATCTTTCTGCTACCGCCAATGCACCTGCTGCAACTCTCCATAGGAACAAGCGAATCTTAGGGAGCGTTGGGATTTTCCAAACCTTACGTTTCAACTCAAGAGTCGCTTGATCTTGTACAATGGAGTTTCTCACTTTTTTACGAATCAAGCCAATACCCACTCTTAACTGTGTATGCTCCATTCTTCGTGTAAGCCCATATCTATCTGTCTGCAACATAGCAAATGTTCATCTGAAGTATACGGTTCACTTCATTCGGTGGGAACAACTCATTCAGCAGATCTTCTCTCCATTTCCCATCGGGACCTATTAGAGAAGAAACCTGCAGATTCAAATCATATGAAATCTGCTTGTTGACAGGCCTACGAGGACATGTATCCATGATCCATTGCTTGGTTCAGACCAGGACTGATTTATCAGCTCCGATAAATTTGATGAGTCCCTTTTGTATAAATTCCCTTCCAAATTAACAAGATAATGTGCCAAGCATAAGAAGGATGGTAACCTTTACGACATATGAGGAAACTACTTGTCGCATAATATCTACCCTTGAAGACTTTAGCAAGAAGGCTCTCTGGTTCATTAAGTAATCACCATGCCTGCTTTGCAAGGAGAGCTTGATTAAAATCTTCAATGTCCCTAAAGCCAAGTCCACCATCATTCTTTGATACACAAAGTTTGTCCCATGAAATTCAATAAATCTTCTTTTTGTCACCACATTCATCCCACCAAAAACTAGCCATGGCACTCATGGTTTTCTGACAGTGATGTTTAGTTAACCGAAAGCATGACATAACATAAACTGGTAGAGCCATCGCAATGGATTTAAGGAGCACCTCCTTTCCTCAAGGGAAAGTTTTTTGGCAAACCAACCTTTGAGTCTTTTTTGGAGTTTCTCACCAATGAAAGCTAGTAACTTTTGTTTGGAACCACTGAAGCATTCTGGTAGTCCCAGATATTTACCATCATCTCCTTCATTCTCGATACTCAGAATATCTACTATCAGCCTCTTCATCACAGGATCAATATCCATCCCGAAAGTAACTGCAGACTTTTGGAATCTAATCACCTGTCCTAAGGAGTTCCCGTACAACTTCAGACATCTCAGGACTTCAGCGTACTGGCTCAAATTGGTTCGACAGAGAAAGAATCTGTCTTCGGCAAACAACAGGTGTTGTATCGAAGGTCACTTTCTGTTCATTTCATAACTGTAATCTTCTCACGATTCTCCGCTTGGTTCATAACATGTACGAGAGCCTCCGCACAAAGTACGAAAAAGAAAGGGGAGAGAGGATCCCCTGTCTAATGCCTCTTTCAGGGATGATTTGGCCATACGCTTCTCCATTGAGTAAGACTGTGTAAGAGACCGAGCGAACACAATTTCATTATCCATGTAACCCATTGACTGTAAAAACCCATTTTCTGAAACAGAGCTTCTAAAAAACCTCATTCTACCCAATCATACGCTTTAGACATATTCGTTTTGATTGCTATAAAGTCTTTCTTACAGTTCAGGTTGGTTCTCAATCCGTGAATCATCTCATGTGCTATAAGGAGATTGTCTGAGATCAGTCGTCCTGCGACGAAAGCACTCTGCGTTGGTGACACTATCAGTGGCAATATCACTTTCAGTCTATTACAAAGCACTTTTGACACAATCTTGTATACTACTGAGCAGAGACTGATTGGTGGAAGGTCTTTCATCTGGTTTGGGTTAAATACCTTGGGTAGCACACACAGTTGTGTGAAATTCCAATCCGACGGTATGACTCCAGATGTGAAAAAAGCTTTGACCTCCTTCGTTTTCCAAAATTTCTGAAAAAATGTTCTGTCATTCTGTCATTCCATCTACTCCAGGGCGCTGTCGAAATACCCTTTTATATATTTTTATTTAAGACATATTATGTATATGTGAGCTTACTATAGTGTAAGTTAGCATATAGGTACACATTTATATACGGTTACGGTGTAGAATAGCTTTGTATAGTCTTTATATACGAATACATATTGTACAGAGTAAGTTAATGTACATTCATAGTTTCATACTATGCTTCATATCTCTCTCGAGTTCCTCTCTCATGACTCTTGATATGGTATAGTAAACTCACATATATGTAATAAGACATTTAGGGAATTTCACTGTTCATTTGGTTCTTGATTTCAGTTAGTTCTTGTTCGATTTTCTTGTCGATTGTATTGTTATGGTAAGCGTTCGTTTGATCTTTCGCGTTATGTCTTTTTCTGTCTCTAAATTTCAAATTGCATAGGATCAATTAAAATTACAGTTTTGCTAAAACACACAAACTCCTAAAAGATTTTTATGATAAAACTCAGGCTTCAGTAAAACAAATTATGGTGAAGTTTTTGTTCTTCAAATTTTATATCAATTAGGTTAATTTTTTTGTCACATTACTGATTCATTAGTTTCACTCTATTCAAAAAATTATATATCTAATCTATTAATTTAGGGATTATCTACTATTTGAAGTTCTCATTTAAATTTTGGACTCTTTCATAACTGTTGTTAGAATATATGATGTTTCCTATACAATGCAACCTACCAACTTAAATTAAACCAAATCTTAACCAACATAGATTAGTTAAACCTAACCAGTAACACTTTTATAATATTTTTGGTTAATCTCTTAATATAATTAGATCTAGGACTGGGCGTTCGGGTACCCATTCGGGTTTCGGTTCAGTCCATTCGGGTTTCAGGTTTTCGGGGTCAAAGATTTCAGCCCCATTCGGATATTTTTAAATTTCGGTTCGGGCTCGGTTCGGGTTCGGATAACCCATTTAAAATGTTTTTAAATTTTCAAAATTTATTATATACTTAAAATTTTCAAAATCTATAAGAAAAATAATATATTACATATAAATTTTCATAACATATATGCCAAAATACCTTAATTTAACACATAAATTAGTTTTCTTTGAATATTTGGATAAAGAATCAATAGATATTTAACTATTTTGGTGTTTTCAGTATATTTTAGCTATTTTAAACATTTACTTTTGACTATTTGCATATATTTTCCGAGTATTTTGGAAAATTAAAAGGTATCTTATATATTTTTAATATATTTAATATACATTATATATAAAAATAATGTATATATTCAAGTATATAAATTTATTTCGGATACATTTGGGTACCCAAAATATTTCGGTTCGGATCGGGTTCGGTTTCGGTTCTTTAAATACCGAAATTTTGAATCCGTTCGGATATTTAATCAATTTTGGTTCGGGTTCGGTGCTACTTTTTTGGATGGGGTTCGGTTCGGTTTTTCAGGTTCGGATTTTTTGCCAAGCCTTAATTAGATCATATAAAACTGAACCACTCTTAAATCAACGAGTTCTATATCATTTCAGACATAAGAGAAAAAATATATGACTCATTTACAACGTAAGCATACAAAGACCGTGTATGCTTATGCTCATTGATCTTCCAAAAACCAAATAATTGTGGCATAGACCAACATAGGCTCATGTTTGTATCACTAACTTTACTTCCATATATTTATTCTTCACCTACATCATATCACAACATACACAGTTATACAAGAACATGATTTTTTTTGTTCAAACAACCAAATAATGGTGACATATGGTCAGTAGATTTTTTAAATATGTTTTTTATATATTACATTTTACGAGACTATGTGTATAAGTTTTTTTTTTGAAAAAAAACATAACTATGTGTATAAGTTAAAAGGTAAAAGGTGTGACAAGGCAAATTATTATACTAAAAATAAAAGAAGATTAAATACAAACTAATAACAAGTACAACACAAATTATAACACTATTAAATTCTATATATATTTAATAAAATATTATATATATGTCTAATATGTATATATATATAAATGTTACACAAAATATATATAATATTATATACACATATTATATATACTATATATTATTATTCAACTGTTCAGATAACTTTTTGATTCATTTTTTTGTTCACCGGTCAAAAATAGAAACCTCAATTATTTCAGGTAAATCTTCAGTTTTTTTAACAGGAAAATAATTTTTTATAGTGATCAATTGGTTTTAAAACCTATAACTCAGAGCCGTCTCAGATTATTTATGGACCTTGTTCAAAAAATATTAATGATATATTTAACGATGCAATATAAAAATTTTAAAAGTTTATAGCTTTATTTATATATATTTGACATCTTTTTTTTTGAAATTGTCACCTTTAAATTTAGTAATATGTTTAAAACTTTAAAGTTTTATATCATAACTTATATATTTATCTCAAAAATTCTTAATGATTTTTAATTTTTCAACTCGGACCCTGTTCGACCGCTCCACCTGCACGTACTGTTAGACGGCCCTACATCGTCTTAGATTATTTATGGACCCTATTCAAAAAATATTAATGATATATTTAACGATGCAATATAAAAAATTTAAAAGTTTATAACTTTATTTATATATATTTGACATCTTTTTTTTTGAAATTGTCACCTTTAAATTTAGTAATATGTTTAAAACTTTAAAGTTTTATATCGTAACTTATATATTTATCTCAAAAATTCTTAATGATTTTTAATTTTTCAACTCGGACCCTGTTCGACCGCTCCACCTGCACGTGCTGTTAGACGGCCCTACATCTTACCATTACGTTATTTACATCAATAGTACTGGACGGTAACTCACAATATTCTAAATCGATGGGCTTACGATCTAATCAATATAAATGTCTATCATTATTAATTACCATGAATCAACCCCCTTGCTAACAATTACCTTTCAAAACATCTTTATTTTCCTAAATATTTCTAAGGTAAATTGATATGTGCATCCAGAGAACAGGAGCTTGGTTGATGGTGGGAGATTTTAACGAGATAGTAAGCAACCAAGAGAAAAAAGGGGGACGGAAGCGACCAGAATCATCTTTTCTCCCCTTTAAAAATATGATCGCTACGTGTGGTATGATTGAGTTTATTCACACAGGCAATATCTTCACGTGGGCTGGACGAAGAAGATCAGGAAGGGTCCAATGCCGCCTAGATCGTGCAATGGGTAATGAAGATTGGCACAACGAATTTTCCCACACAGATGTGGAGTATCTCTTGAGATGGGGCTCCGACCACCGTCCTGTACTTATCAGAATTAAATCCAAGGAGACACAAGGAAGACGAAACTTCCGTTTTGATAAACGATGGCTGGGCAAGGAAGGGTTCTCGGAGACTGTACGGCAAGGATGGCTGCAGGACGACCCATCGGCGCCGGTGGATGTGGTAGAGAAGATAGGCAGATGCCGTAAAGCAATATCTCGATGGAAGAGAACGAACCCATCCAATACCCAGAAGCTAATCAAGAAACTAAAACTCCAACTCGACAAGGCCCAAAACGATGATAGCATATCGAGTGAAGAAGAGCTGGAGTTGAAATGGAAGCTCTGTGAAGCCTATAGGGAGGAGGAGCTGTACTGGAAGCAAAAGAGCCGAACTCTTTGGTTAAGAGAAGGTGATCGGAACACAAAGTTTTTTCACGCCAAAACGAAACAGCGCAGAGCACGAAACAGGATCACTAAACTCCTAGACTCGCTCGGGAACTGGGTTGAAACCGAAGAGGGGATAGAACAGCTTGCATCAGAATACTTCTCTAATTTATTCTCCACATCCTATCCTAGCGATAATGAAGAAGCTTTCCGGTATATTACCGCGACGGTGACACATGAGATGAACACGGCCCTCACCAAACGACCATCAGATGCAGAGATAAAGGAGGCTGTGTTTGCGATAAATCCAGAGAAATCACCAGGGCCAGACGGCATGACCAGCTTGTTCTATCAACGTTTTTGGAACGTAATAGGACAAGACATAATCAACATGGTCAAAACCTTCTTTGATACGGGGGAGATGGACGAAAGGATGAACCAAACAAACATTTGTTTGATTCCAAAAACGGAGCGACCAAAATCTATGTCAGAATTCCGTCCAATCAGCCTATGCAACGTTAATTATAAAATCATCTCGAAGGTATTATCCGCAAGGCTGAAGAAAATTCTTCCTAAATTGGTCTCAGAAACTCAATCAGCCTTTGTGGCTCGACGGCTCATCACTGATAATATCCTCCTGGCACAGGAGATGTTCCATGCTTTGCGGACGAACCCAAGTTGTCAAAAGAAGTTTACGGCAATAAAGACGGACATGAGCAAGGCATACGATCGGGTGGAGTGGAGTTTTCTTGAAAAACTAATGGAGAAGATGGGATTTTCTGCGAGATGGATCCATTTAATAATGCGATGTGTTTCCTCAGTATCATATAAAGTACTGATTAATGGCGAGGCTAAAGGAAACATTATTCCATCTCGAGGATTAAGACAAGGGGACCCGCTGTCTCCTTTTCTCTTTATCCTATGTACAGAAGTCCTAATTTCTCAAATCCAGCACGCAGAGAAAGAAAAAAAGATTACTGGTATCAAAATCGCTCGCGCGAGTCCTCCGGTTTCGCATTTACTTTTTGCCGATGACAGCTTGTTCTTTTGTAAAGCTGATCAAGGTGAATGTAGCGAACTAATGAGGATCATAGACGTCTACGGAAACGCCTCAGGACAGCAACTGAATAAAGCAAAATCTTCAGTTATGTTCGGTTCTAAGGTGGTAGCGTCCACAAAAACTGACCTGAAAAGGTCGCTAGATATTCCCCAGGAAGGTGGTATGGGTATGTATCTTGGTTTGCCAGAGAAGATATGTGGTTCTAAGAAACAAGTTTTCAGCTTTGTTCAGGAGAGATTGAACGATAGGACGAATACATGGTCTGCGAAACTATTGTCAAAAGGTGGTAAGGAAGTACAAATCAAATCTATAGCACAAGCTGTGCCATCCTATGTTATGTCTTGCTACCTCCTACCCCAGGGGATTACCAGGAAACTATCCAGCGCGGTGTCGAGATTCTGGTGGAGCACAAAACTGGATAATAGAGGTTTGCATTGGGTTGCTTGGGATAAGATATGTGTTCCCCTTGACCAAGGAGGTCTAGGCTTCCGAGATTTTCATGATTTCAACCTTGCTTTATTAGCAAAACAGATGTGGCGGCTGCTAAAGTACCCAAACTCTCTTTTAGCTAGAGTACTCAAAGGAAGGTACTACCGTCACTCGAGCCCTATGAGCGTCGATAAAGCGAGTAACCCATCGTATGGGTGGAGAAGTATCACAGCTACAAAGGAGGTTCTGAAACATGGCCTCCAGAAGAAGATAGGGAATGGACATGACACAAAGGTATGGGAGGAACCGTGGCTACCTCTAAAACCGGCACGACCACCGCGGTGCAAGAACTTCCTAAGGGATCAAAACCTCCGTGTCCACCACTTGATAGATCATGATCGCCAAGACTGGAATCCGCATATGCTAAACGTGTTCATCAAACCAGAAGATATCCCAAATATTCTATCCATAAAAGTGAGCCAAACAGGAAGACCAGATTGTTACTGCTGGGAGTTTACCAAGTCAGGACTCTATACGGTTAAATCCGGGTATGTAGTGGCTCGTAACCTCCGCACAACTCCGACGTCCCCTGAAGTGTTGGAACCGAGTACTACCTTACTAAAGAAGGCAACATGGAAGACGAAAGCCCCGAGAAAATTGAAACATTTTATTTGGCAGGCCTTATCAGGTTTCATAACTACTGCGAAGAGACTTAAAGATAGGCATTGCACAACGGACAGTACGTGCGTACGATGCGGAGCGGAGGAAGAATCTATAAACCATATGATATTTGAATGCCCGCCAGCCTTGCAAGTATGGGCGTTATCTGCAATACCGTCATCTCCGGGGATTTTCCCGTGTAGCTCCGTATATGGCAACATTGACTTCCTGCTATGGAGAGCACAAGAACGAGGCGTGAGTACTGAAGTGATAAAAATCTTCCCATGGCTTATGTGGTACATCTGGAAAGCGAGAAACGAGAAGCTCTACAACAATAAAGATATTACGCCCTTGGAGACACTGCAACTTGCGGAGAAAGAATCACAGAGCTGGCTACTAGCTCAGGTTATCCCCACGCTAATTGATGCAGATGATGAAGCAACTATACCCTCGGTACCTACCTTCACGAGTGCTCAAGAGTCAAACAAATGGAGATGTCAAGTGGACGCCTCCTGGATAAACGAAGAAGAAGGATGTGGAATAGGGTTTGTTATGCTAGAAGATAAAATGCCGATCATGTATGGAGCAATGGGAGGGAAAACGTCGACACCCCTTCATGCGGAAGCGGAAGGACTGAGATGGGCGATGCAGGAGACTCTAAAACAGGGAAAGAATGTTATGCATTTTGAATCTGATTGTCAGCAGCTGGTGAACATTATAAACAGAGAGGAGGACTGGCCTGCAATGGCGATGGAGTTGGATGAGATTAAAACATACGCAGCAAGGTTCCTGGAGCTTTCGATTTCCTTTATACCAAGAGTTCTAAACACTCGAGCAGATGGCTTAGCTAAAGGCGCGAGATCACGTGCACTTACTTCCCCCTTCGTAGATGGTTATGCACCAAGATGGCTAGATACCTCTAGTCATATGGATGCAAACTAAGTTTCTTATATTACTACGGTGACAAAAAAAAAAAAA
>WHPY01000065.1:746593-765095 GCA_019776045.1 Brassica rapa x Raphanus sativus | reverse complement strand
AATCTCAACAATTGTTTTAGTTATGATAATCGATATTACAGTAGTTAGCAATACACATTATGCAATTGATGTGTTTGATAAAAATCTTCCATTTTTTAACAAAAAAATACTTTACTAGGCTTTGTAATTTTTTTTATATTGATTCTCATAAAAAAATTAGTCCTGTAAATATATTATCATCAATTATTTTATAATGCATATCATTTTGAAGTTTTCAAGTTTAAATATTATGATTTCAAATTATTATAACTAAAAATGTTAGTATTATATTAAGTAAAAACTTTATCAATTTTTTAATTTATAAACATTAATAAAAAAACAAATTTAAAATATATCCTTTTAATTTGGATATTCCAATCGATAGTTTGGATGGCTTTCCCTCTAAACCTGTCTTGGATAACGTTTAAAAGAGAGGTAAATCCTATCTTCTTTAAAATGTTGCAAAGGCAAACAAAACAACACGCGACTGCTTTCGTTGACCGCACTTGCAGTTGCTAATTGATTATCACCTTTTGTTTCTTGTTTATTTTTTCTTATTATCGTCATAACTGTTCTCTTTTTTTTTCCCATGATATTTTATGTAAAAAGCCAAAAGTACAACACATCACCCCGAAATGATCCAATCAAGAGAAATTTTTTTTTTTGCTAAAATATTAGATCCAATCAAGAGAAATTTGAAAAATGAGTTACGTCAGTTTTAATGTAACTACTAGATCATTTGATTCATATATTATATATACATATTGTATATTATTTAAAATTTATAATATAAAAAAGTTAGAATGATCCGGAACCAAAAAAAAACGACCCGGACAAAAAAAAATTAAATACCTACTTAGGGCATCTCCAACCCCACTCCATTTTTTTCTCAAAAATAGAGTAAAAGTGAATATGGAGTAAGAATTGCTCCAATCCAACTCCATATCTCACTCCATAATAGTGTCTACTCCATAAATGGAGTAATCTAATTTTTGTTTGTTCATCACTCCATTATGGAGTAAGATATGGAGTAGGGTTGGAGTATTTTTACTACATTTTCACTTTTACTCCATTTTGGAGGAAAAAATGGAGTATTACATTGGAGATGCTCTTAGATCCAAATGTTGAGAACTCGAAGAACTCATATCTGAAATGAACAGATTTATACCCGACCCAGTGAGCTAAATTTCAAACATAATATTTTTTGTTATATTTTTAATTCATTTTTTGGGTTGGTGAGATTTACTATTTATTCGGAAGATTTTTGGCTAACTTAATGGTATATATTTGTAGGTTTCTTTTTTCTGAACAGGAAAAAAAAGATTTGGGTCTTGATTAAGTTTATCTTATATAACAAATTGCTGTTATAAATAATTTTTATAAAAACTAATTTGTAACAGTAATATCATTTTTGTTATAAATTAGTATATCATGGTTTATAGGTTCAAAGTATATAGTTAGTCGTCTTCATAGTATTGCTAATATATATTGATAGATGCAAGTTAATGAATACAGATAATATATTGTATTATTAGTAATCTGTCGTATAGTATTATATGTTAGTAGATATATTATTAATAATCTATCTTATAGTATAATATGCTAGTGGATGTATCTAGTTTATAGTAAAATATATGCAATATAAGGAAACATGCGTAGTGGATAAAACAATAAGGTAAGAAGTGAAAAACTATACTAATGGTTGATATTAATTATTTATAAAAAAACATGTCTTATAATAAGTAGATTAATATAGCATTAATTACATAAGGTCCAATTTTAAAATCCACCTAGAAAAAGTGGTAATGTTTCTGTTTTAATAAGATAGATAGTGACGTGATTTTGTTTTTCCAATAAAGAATTGGATTTGAAAATATTAAAAAGTTAACATTTTTTCGTATTTTGAATTCTTTTATATATTAATTGAGAAATATTTATAGTGTTTGAAATAATCATATATCATCATTAAAATGATTTTTAGAAACTGTACAAAAATATATTTTGTATTAAATTAACTACCAAATTGGCTAATAATGTACAAAAAATATTGTTTGTTTTTTCCTCACATAAAATATCTTATATTTTAAAATTTTAAAATGTCTATAACTTACTAAAATTATTAAAATCCCAGTATGAAAATTTTGTGAGAAGGTTTAACTTTTTGTTATAAAGAAATTCAAATAATCATAAAAGCACATGAGTTTATAATTTAAATCAAACTATATACCATATAAAAAATACATATATATGTTAATTTGCAAATGTGCATTTACAGGTATTACGTCCTTAATATTTTAGTTTCAAAATTTTCATTAAGCTTATAAAAAGTTTAAAATTACTAAAAATACTAAAAAATTTACACTGAAATGTTTGGGAATACTGTTTTTTTTTGTTATAGAAAATATGAAAATGTTAATAAAATAATATGAGTAAAAAGTCTCAATTAATAAATATTTATATTAAATTTTTCTATACATATGTCAATATTATTTAAATTTTATTATATACTATATAAAGTAAATAAAAATGATTGTTTTAATTAATTTATTAATACAGATTATTATCAATAAACAAGAGTGATTGTTTTGAATTATTTGTTTACTGTAATTTAGTTATATACATAATAGTTACTCGATTCTCAGTTATTCAATATATTTATTATTTCATAATATGTAAAGAACAAATAAATATATATGTAAAAAGAATTTGTATTCATAATGTTTATTTTTCGTAAAATACAGATCTTAAATTAGTTATTTAATAACTTATATATTAAAACAGAAGTCATGACTTTTTCCATGTATGTTTTTTTTTTAATTTGGACCACCCCTTAGAATATTGTTCCAATTAATTTATGTAAAAATTTAAATTAATTTTATTATTATAACACAAACAAATCAAATAGATATTCCTATATCTACTCTGAAATTATATCTGAATAAAATCTTTTCATATCTTTTTATTTACAATAAAAATACATATTTTATTTTTCGTTAAAATAAATCTTTTAAATATTTAAGTAATTTCTTGTTTATTTAAAAGAAATGTATCTTTCATTTTTTACTTACTTTTTTAAATATTTAGTAAATGTTGTGTTTATTTTAAAATTAAATTTATATGTCATTTTAACTAAACAAACTTTTAAAATATCTAACTAATTTTGTAATTATAACTAAACTCATGTATAATTTTTTATTAAACTGTGATATTAATTTAATATAATACTTTTCACTAAAATTTATATTTAACCAATAAATTTTTCATTTTAAAATTTTGTATCACATGATGTAAAAGATGCTATCACTGAAAATTTAAAACAAATAAATTAAATTATTGCATGTGGACTAAAAAGTTGTTGTGTTTTAAAATTTTATATTAAACAATTAGTAATATGATAAATATTAAATTTAATTATGTAAAAAATAATTATATGTATAAAAATAAAATAATCATCCGTACAGTTATGAGGGTAAAGATCTAGTTTTATAATTTAAATGTAAAAGTAACTGCAGTAAATTAGAAAAGAACTACTAATTAGAATAATTTAGTTTGGTATCACTTTTCAGTCATTTAGGCTACAAATTGTTCAAGAGAGCAAAGAAAAATAAATCAAGCTAAAACCAAATCGATATCTGGATCAAAACACCCAAACAATAGAATAACTTGCGATACTTTGCATCTGGAATATTCTTAAAGCTAATCCAAGTGGTTAACGAGTCAAATCCTTGAGCTTAATAAATTAATCATTGTCTTGCATTTAATGTAACATTAACTGAATCGATTCAATAAGACAAAATATATATTTTATAAAAAAACATCAGAAAAATGAGGGAGACATACATCAAATTGTTTATTACAATCATAGCGTAAGAACCAATTTTAATAAGTGTTGTCTACAGATTTTTAATGATTACTGATTCTTTCCTTTAGATTTGGCAATGTACCTCGATTCATAAACAAGAGTAATATAGAACGTAAACTATATAATTATGCTTTTTCTCAGTAGCTAATTCTAGGGCTGGGCAATAAACCGAACCCGAAAATCCGAACCGAATCCGATCCGATAAAAATGAATCCGAACCGATCCGAGCCCGACATAAATACCGAATGGATCTTGTTTTTTGGTATTTCGGGTTATGGGTATTACCCGAACCGAACCCGAATCTAAATGGATATCCGAAAGAACCCGAAACGTTCAAAACCTCAAAAAAATCTATACCAAACATAATCTCAATTCATAATATGTATTCAAAATACATTAAGATATATTGAACATCTGAAATATTTTCTATTACATAAAAGTTGGTAGTTCTAATACATGAAAATTGATGATTAAAGGTGGCCGTTGAATTTTGAAATATTTAGATTTAGATTTAGATTTGTTTTCAGTGAAAAATGTTTCTCATTTCATGAGGTCGTTGTTTTCGTTTTATGATTTTCCTTTCGTTTGATTTTGAATGATCATGGTTGATGCTCCTTTCTTATTTTTAAATCGATTTTATTTATGTTTTGGTTACAAAAAGGTACAAATTAGGTATTCGAAACCAAAACAAACCAATTTTACTTATGTTTTGGTTACAAAGTAGGTATAAATCAGATATTTTTAAACCAAAGAACCGATTGGGACCCGAACCCGAAAGTACATTGGGTTGTACCGGTTCTTTGAAGATTTACTAACCCCGACCCGAACCCGATAGAATTCGAACCGGTTCCGAACCGAACTTTTAAATAATTCGAATGGGGCTGATTTTGATAAACCCGAAAAACCGAAACCCGATTAGATAAAACCGAAACCCGATTGGGACCCCGAATACCCACACCTAGCTAATTCCATGTGCTTGATTTGGTCGGTTAAAACATGGGAATTATTTCATCGCACTAGCTGGGAACCATTATCTCAAGATCGTTTCCAATCTATCAAGACAATAAGATTGTGTGATTGATAACTTTTGGGGTGGTGTTACTTTTTTTATTTCTTTTCTAATCCAACAGTTAAACATCTGATACTTAGAAAAACATGTATGCCTAGTCCTAACCTGACCATAACTTCAGAGGCGAAGAAGGTATGATATGTGAGGGTGACAAAAGAAAAAGGCATGGTATAAGCTTTTTATTTGAAACTGGATTAACGACTATTTTTGTTTGATACAATAGTAAATCAGAATTAATTATCGATCATCCTCTCTGTTTTAGATGACGAAAGAAAAAGGCATGGTATCAGCTTTTTTCCCTGCAATTATTTTTATTTCTCTAAAATTTTGGATTGATTTTATTTTCTGTTTGATACATAGTCAGTCGATTAACATATTACCTTTCATCCTAAAATAAGTGTTGTTTGAAAAGAAAATTTAAAGCAAGTCTTGTTTAGAATTTTTAAATTTTAAGGATGAATTTTTTTCATAATAACGTAAAATAATAGTCAACTTGTCGTAGGAGTATATTAATAATTAATATGTTTCTTAATTGGGAAAAAGGAAATTTAAGAAATGATTTCTTTTTTGTCACAAATTTAAGAAATGATAGTATGTCTATTCTCAAACCGAAAAATGCTGGAAATCGACGAGTCTAGAAAATGTAAATATGAAGTAAAAGCATTCTTAACCTCATTCCATTGTTCACCTCAAAATGAATTTAGAATTAAAAATGTTCCAATCATGTTCTATTTTTCATTTAATAACAGAGTAAATAATAAATTTACAATGTTAAAAAAATTAAGCTACGTTCTTTCTCTCTCTACTTTTTTCTCTCGAGACCCGAAAAAAAATTGATAACGCTCCGGTGTCCGGAAAACACGTGAGCGCCACCGCCGGCACAGGAGGCTCCCCTCTCTCTTTGCCTCAATTTTCCCTTTGTTTCTCCACCGGTTTGTCCCTCTCCCGTCCGATATGCTTCAGAAACTGGTTTACGGTTTTGTTTTCGGTGAAAGCCTTGCTCGAGAGAAGTTTGATCTAGTGACGTCTCCGCTTTATCTGATCTCTTGGCGAGCTGTGGAGTGATTACAGGTGGTTTGGAGCCGGCTTTTAGGGTTTAAAGGAGCAGATCTGATTTTCCCCTTTCAGTTTTGCTTTCGGTGCTCGTCGTCTTTAGCGGAGGATTGAAGGATTGGCTTCCATGGTTTGAGGTTCGTTGCAGTCTGTGGCCAGTGGTGTCGTTCGGTATCATCGGTGGACATGACTTCTCTCCTCGGTGTCTTGGAGTTTGGGTGTCTAGTGAACTCCGGAGGATCCTTCTACCTCGGAGCCGTGTCTTGAGGTTGAGCTATACAGGCGGAGATGGTGGCTCGACTCTGTTCCGGCACGTGGGGGTTACGAGAACAGATTGAAAGGTAGTCATCTATGGCTCCTCGGTGGCTGTTTGTCGACCTTCTTCACTGTGAATCTCCAATACTTTCTCTTTACGGTTCTTTGGGTTGGTGACGGCGGTCTTTCTCTCGGAGTTTGTCTCTCGGTTCACATTGCTTCCTCTTCTCTATTGCCACCAGCAAGAGTCTTAATAAGCACGGTCTTCTGCTTCTCGGTTCTCGACAAGTGGCAAATGTCAACGCGAATTGGGCTTTTGGTCCTCATCAATCGATAGCTCTTTGGCGCTTGGTGTCAACATTTGGCTGATTCACATATCCTAGTGTCAAAGATGGTCACTTGAACAGCTTTGATGGTGTGATAATCATTTTTCGTGCAGGTTTGGAGACTTTCTATATGGAGTTTGGTGGTGAGTACAAGCCTGATTTTTGTAGGTAATTTTTCCTTGTTTGTCTTGGTTTCATCGACAAAGAAAAATGCAAACCCGGCAAAATCACTGATAACCAGCTATTTCAAGCGACGTCTCGGGATTTCCGGCATCCGAAAGGAAAAATCCACTTCCCCATAATTAAAGTCAATAGAAAAGAACAGTCGTCGGTAGTCTAATGATTACTAAGCTATTTAGCAGAATGCGTCAGTTAAGTGGGGATGCAAAACTAGATTAGCAAATATATTGATCTAGATCATTTTGTTCAAATCCGGTTTGTATTTTTTTTGATGCCTTTTTGAGTTGATTAATATAAATTTATATTTAAGGAAAATAATGAATTTACTCCATAAATAATTCTATTTTTTTTGTTTATTGTTATATTGTTCATTCTAAATTGGAGTAAAGTTAGAACAAAAATCAATTCCACTATAAAATTATTCTATTTTAGAAGAAAAAAAACACTAGAGTTTACCTCGGAGATACAAATAATAAAAAGGTAAATCAAAGTAAAAAGCAAAAAAAACGTAAAAGATAGCGCCAAATAGATAACTAAGGAAAATAATGAGGGTTAAAGTTGCAAATTATATACAAAGAGTTAGTGGGTCCACCCACAAGAGAGAGAAACAAAGCGTCCACTGTAATTACTCGGAAGAGACTTTCTTTTTGTTGTTTCTCATAGATTCTCGAGATAGAAAGCCCACGTTTCCAAAGAGAGAGAGAGAACCAAAAAGTATACGAGGAGAAGAAGAAGAAGCAAGTTGAGTTGATCGGTCTCCGACGAAAACGTATTCCGACAGTGGTGGTCTGAAGGCGGAGGACATCATTTCCTCTCCTGGGACAAACTGTTTGGTATTTTGAAAGTTGTCGTCTGCTTCAAGGTTTGATTGATTCGTAAGGAAGGTGGAGAATATTCGCGGTTGGTAAATCTGAAGAGAGAGAGAGAGAGAGAGAAAATAGATGAAAGCTCTGAGAAGGATTCAAACGACGTCTTCCTCATCTAATCCTTCCTCGCCGTTAACATCTCCTCGTTCTCCTTCTTCATCTTCTTGGATCCATTTACGTTCTGCTCTCTTCGTCGTCGCCTCTTCCTCTCCTTCCTCCTCTTCTTCTGATCGGTCAGTCTTTTTTTTTTTTAGATCCCAAAGATCTCTCAATCCTATCATTGACTTCGTACCTTCCAGATGAATAAGAGTCTTTTAGCTTTTGAATCGAACAAAGCACAAGTATGTTAAAAAAACCTCTGTTTTCAGGGCGCGTCTCAAGTCACCATGGTCCCATAAGAAAAGGAAAAGGCCACTCAGAGCTAAGCAGTGGAAGAGATTCTTCACCTCTGATGGTAGACTTCGTAATGGAGGTGTTGATTTGTTGAGGAAAGTCCGAAGAAGAGTGAGAGTCATTAACCCCACTTCACTCACCATTCCCCACAACCAATTTGTATTGAGTTTTAAACATTTGTTTTCTACTATTCCTTTTTTTAGGGTATTGAGCCGAGCATTAGGTTTGAGGTCTGGCCTTTCCTTCTTGGAGTGTATAGTTTTAATAGTTCCAAAGCTGAGAGAGTTACTATAAGAACATGGAGAAGGTAATAGCGAGAGAGACTGATCAAATCTTCACTTCTATTCTTTTTTTCTTTCTTGAATTATACAGAGTTATTCTGGCCCACAGAAGTGGTCCAGACTAGTCACGTATTCTTTCCTTTCTCTGAGCTTTTTGATTGTACAAATGCAGAAAGGAGTACGAGAGACTACGCAGGGAGTGCAGGCGTCTTCAAAAGCACAATAACGGGAATAATCTCAAGTTAAACACTATGCAAGATGAGTATGACTGGCAGCAACAAGTCCAAGTCCAAGACACTGACAGTTTATGTTCTGATGAAGTTGTCAGCGCCCGGGAGTCTCTCTCTAGTGACGAAGAAGATCTCGGTTACATGAGCGGAGTTTCGTGTACGGTTGAGAGAGCCAACAGCAGTTCTAGACGAATCACCAACGCTACTATCTCTACTTTCAACTCCGACTCATCAGATTCAGACTCATCAGACGAGAGTGAAGTTGCACAAGCCTTTCAGTCTTCAGCTACTCCGGATGTGAATCCATCTAGCTCGTCTACTATCCCTCGGACTGAAGAGGATTTCGTGACGTGGCAGCGTATCATCCGTCTAGATGCTGTTCGTGCTAACTCGGAGTGGACTCCTTGTTCTCCATCGCAGGCGGCTATATCCGAGGACAGAGCCTGTCGTGCTGCTGAAGCTGTCGGGTTAAAAGACTACCACCATTTGGAACCGTACAAGATCTTCCAAGCTGCTAGGCTCGTTGCTGTTCTTGAAGCCTATGCTTTGTATGACTCTGACATTGGCTACTGTCAAGGAATGAGTGATCTTCTCTCTCCGATACTCTCTGTGATCCCTGATGACCATGAAGCCTTTTGGTGTTTTGTTGGGTTCATGAAGAAAGCTCGGCACAACTTCAGACTTGATGAGGTTGGAATCAGAAGACAACTCAACATAGTCTCCAAGATAATTAAGTCAAAAGACTCTCAGCTTTACCGTCACCTTGAGAAGCTCCAAGCTGAAGACTGTTTCTTTGTGTACAGAATGGTCGTTGTGATGTTCAGACGAGAGCTGACGCTAGACCAGACGTTTTGTCTGTGGGAAGTGATGTGGGCAGATCAAGCTGCGATAAGAGCCGGGATGGGGAAGTCGGCTTGGAGCAGGATAAGGCAGCGTGCACCTCCCACGGATGATTTGGTGCTGTATGCAATAGCTGCATCGGTGTTGCAGAGAAGGAAGCTGATAATAGAGAAGTATAACAGTATGGATGAGATTCTAAGAGAGTGTCATAGTATGGCAGGGCAGTTAGATGTGTGGAAGCTCTTGGATGATGCGCATGACCTCGTTGTTACTCTCCACACCAAGATCGAGCACGCCTTCTCATAAGAGTTTAATCTTCATTATGTGACTGGTGTTAAAAGGAGGGGGCTCTTGGTGAGTCCCCTGGTTCCTTGCAGCCCGAATTGGTCTGTCAGTATGAGCTTTGTCTGAATCCTTGCTTAATGAAATGAAGCTAGAGATTGGAAGAGAGTGGTGAGTAGAGACGACGTGTGTGTATTTTATTGAAAATAAATGTGTGTGTTTTGTGAAAACTGTGAAAAGATTTGGGGGAGCTTTTGCAAATTCCATAGGGGAGATTCTTTACTTGAGAAATCAAAGATGTTTCATAAAATGTGTGCCAGTAAACAAACCTGTGGAAAGTGGATTCTATGAGGAGAATGTGTTATTTTGCAGGCGCTGTAAACCGGAGAGAAGAAATCTTTATCCGGTTAAATAAAATATCAAACATCTTAGTTGTTCAGAATAAGAAAAAAGAAATTCGGTAGAATAGCCCTTTTTCATTTTTTTCAACAAAAAGTTTACAAGAAAATGATCATAAGAAATTTCAGTAAAAGGTAAATATACACTTAGGTTAATTAATGTATACTTACGGTTTAACTATAAAGGATGAGAATTTCGGAAATAGTGTTTAAATTTTTTATAAATATAAATAAATATTAAAACTTTTGAAAAAAAGATTTAAAATAATTTAAAAATATTTTCAAATTTCAAAAAAAAATTTGAAAAATAAAAATTAATTTGAAAAAAAGTTCAGAATTTTTTTGAAAAAATTCACATTTGTAAACATATAACTCGAAAAATATAAAAAATATCTTTTTTTTTTACTTTTTATTATTTATCTATATTTATATATTTACAAAGTAAGAGGTAAAAGAGTATTTTATCTATTTAATAAAATATCTTTTATTCATTTTTCTCCTTAGAAAATTTTTGGTGACAAAAATTTAAAACTCAGCTATTTGAAAAAATTTCCCGAAGAAAACTAATAGCAAAAATGACACCAAGTGGCAGAAGATTAGTGGCTTCGTCATGTTCAAGCTGAGAAACAATATACATACAGAAATGCTTGAAGTGCTTGAAGAGAACAGAGTTATCTAGAATTATAAAGTTTGTAAGTCTTCTTCATTTCAAGGTTAATATTCATCATCTTCTCCAATAAAGTTTCCTTGTATCAAGTTGGCTGTAATAAAAGGTGTGGAGTGTAAAATCTTAATTGCATATAACGAAAAAAAAAGATATAAGGAAAAGTATTCTATTTTATTGTCCAGCAATACTTAGATTCATCTTTGGGGTGAACTTTTTAAATTCACCTCAGCTCTATAAGCTAATCAAATCACCACGTAGGATTAATGACAAAAAATATTAAATACATTTTTAAAAAGCCAAAAAATCTTTTAAATCTCAATTCTAACAAAATTAATACCGAAAACTAAACCCTAAATCCAAACCGTAACCCTAAACCCAAACTGTAACTCTAAACCCAAACCCTATATCCTAAACCCAAACCCTAAGCCCTAAACTCAAACCTTAAATCTTAAACCCAAATTTTATATCCTAAAATCAAACGCTAAATTTTAAATCTAAACTGTAAATTCTAAACCCAAGGGTTTGGGCTTAGGGTTTAGAGCTTGTTTCTAGGGTATAAAGTTTGATTTTAGGGTATAAGTTTGGATTTAGTGTCTGGGTTTAGGATATAGAATTTTAGTTTAGGGTATAGAGTCTAGAGTTTAGGATATAGGATTTGGGTTCATGGTTTAGGATTTGGGTTTAGGGTATATAGTTTGGGTTTATGTTACGGTTTAGATTTAGAATTTAGTTTGCAGTATTAATTTTGTTAAATATAACATTTAAAAGATTTTTTAGCTTTCAAAAAATGTATTTAATATTTTTTGTCATTAATCTTACGTGGCGATTTGATTGGTTAATAGAGATGAATTGAATTTAAAAAGTTCAACCAGAAGTAAACCTAAGTATTGTCTTTTATTGCCATAGCTTGAGATGCCATGTACACTCGAATGAATGAGACTCTGATCAGAACGTGATTTGGCAAATAGGCTGGACTTTTCATTCGCTTCTCCAAGCGTGATTTCCGCAAAGATTTTTTGGAGCGATGCTCGTTTACCAGAGTTACAAAATTACAAAAGAGTTAAGACGAGTTGGAAAATACTAAGAAAAAGTCGAATACAACCAAGTGATAATGGTTGATGGTTCTTATTGAAAAATTGCTATGTAAGATTAGATAATGGAACGTCATATTTTGACATCATATTTTTGACATCATTTTATAATTAGTATTATCAATGGCGGACCCAGGAGAAACTTTTAGTGCGTTAAAAAAACTGTGAAAAGAATCATAGTGGGAATTGAACATTGGTTTTGAGGGTTAAACAAGCTAAATTTACCAACTATGCTTGTGATTTTCATATGTTTTAAGCTACAATTTATTTAATATCAAGGTCTTTGTGGTGTCAACTGACACCATAACTTATAATATAGGTCCGCCACTGAGTATTATGGCACACCTATTTTAATCATGAACAATACTTAGGTTTACCCCTGAGGTGAACTTATGAATTCACATATTTCCTTATTTTAATTAAATTGCCATAAATATTAATGTCACATAAATAAATAAATTATAAATTACAAAAAAATAAATTTTAAATCATAAACTCTAAATTCAAACCCTAAATCTAAATCTTAGATCTTAAATTTTAAACCAAACCATAAACCCTAAACCCAAACCTATACCCTAAACCCAAACTATATAACCTAAATCCTAAATCTAAATTTAAATACTAGACCCTAAACTCAAACCATAAACCCTAAACCCAAACTCTAAACCCTAAACCCAAACTCTAAACCCTAAATCCTAAATCTTAAACCCAAATTATAAATCATAAACCCAAATTTTCAAAGAGTTTGGGTTTAAAGTTTAAGATTTAGGGTTTAGAGTTTGGGTTTAGGGTTTAAATTTTGGGTTTAAGGTTTAGGATTTAGGGTTTAGAGTTTGGGTTTAGGGTTTAGAGTTTGAGTTTAGGGTTTATGGTTTGAGTTTAGGGTCTAGTATTTAAATTTAGATTTAGGATTTAGGTTATATAGTTTGGTTTAGGGTATAGGTTTGGGTTTAGGGTTTAAGTTTTGGTTTAAAATTAAAAATCTAAGATTTGAGTTTAGAATTCGAATTTAGAGTTTATGATTTAAAGTTTACTTCTTTTGTAATTTATAATTTATTTATTTATGTGACATTAATATTTATGGTAATATAATTGAAATAAGGAAAGATGTGAATTTATAAGTTCACCTCAGGGGTGAACCTAAGTATTGTTCTTTAATCATCCCACAATGTTTGAATCTTGTACGAAGGTTATAAGAAAGCAGTAGAGCTCTTACCTACCTTGTGTTAAAAAGAAAGAAGCTCTTACCTACCTATTCAAACAGTTATCCTCCTAGGCTTGCAGACCAGTTACTTGAGTAATTGGCGTTCCTTTTCAGTTGATTATCTCGTTCTTGGGGTTTCCCATGAGAAAATAGAGTGGACGGGTATTTGACGAAGGGACAAGTCCAAGCGTTAGCCGTAAAAGCTAGTTGTCGGAAGCCAACTTCCGAACCGGGAAGGGGCCAAAAAAATGTGAGCCCTCCTGCAATATTTCTAAAAGAACATGTGAGAAATTTGATTTTGACAAATGTCTTATTATATATAGTCAGTAAAGGCGTGCTAGCCAATATATAGTAAGAAGCCTATCTATAGTAAGAAGCCTTTTCTTGATCATTACCGCTTTATTAATAACAATGACTTCTATCACTTGTTTAGTATTGCTCTGGCTTCGCTGTCCGTATCTTGCTGGCGTGGAAGCTACCACAACTAAAAGAACATGAATAAAGGAAGAAGGCGGTAGAAAAACTACTGAGGCATTCCAGGCGGATTACAATTCAAGTCATGAACGGTAGCAAAACCAAACAGGATAGTTTTTTTATGTTAAAAGCCTCACCCAAAAACTAGCTCAAGACTTGTCTGATTTATATAAAACAAATCAGAAAAGTCTACTCAAATAATCTCATAAGTAAATGCATGTTTGCATCGCAATTAATATAAAAACTACTACTAGACTAGATTACAAGTTGAGTGCTCCTTCTTGTTCAGGTCTTGACAGAGTCTGAGCTTCCCAAGCTCTATGCTTTTGGGGAACTCTAAAGACCTCCGAGCTATAGTAGCTATTCCTCTTACCATCCAAGCGAATGACCACCCAGCTAACGGAACACAGGCACTATTGATTTTTGATGGATGCGCTTATCCTAATGTTATATACATTGACCCTTGTCCTGGAGCTGTGGAATTGTCTCCATGTGCCCTTGAAATCACTAAAGGTAAATTAAAGGACAAGCAATGAGGTGATCCACCGGACTGCTTGATGAAGTCTTTGTCTTATGTTTCCTCCCTATCGAACTATAGATATCTGTTCTCAGTGAGATTTGAATCTTTGAATTGGTAGTTGGTTAAGGAATCCTAGTTTAGGAGATTAGATTAGTAGGTTAAGTAAGCGCTTCTCAAGTTCCTCATCCCTATTAATGGAGTTTGTCCAGACATGTCTTTCCAAACCCATCTATAGACGCTAAATTGTGATGTGGAAGTCCATGAACCATTAACCAAACATATATTTTTCAAGCACAAGGCCTCAGAGTCACTATTATCTGGTGGCTGTGGAACTGTAGGAATTGTTGCATTTGTTGAAAACCAAACTTGGCACTCCTTTTGCGTTTCTGATCAATTTCGGAGGATCTCTGTCTATTCCTCTGAATATTTTATCGTTTCAAGCTTTCTGAAGATATATAATTATCCGAAGATAATGATCTCTATCCAGCTATGGTTCCTCAATACAGCTTTTTCTTCAAAAGAGATAATCCATATTGGCGTAGACACTTGATACCAGAGAAATGTATGGGCTAGAAGAAGTAGTTGAAAGATCACATGCTTGTAGTGCCAATGGACATTCAAAAATAGCATGAGTGACATACTCATCGGGTTCTCCATATTGGGGCAATGAATATCACATCGTATATGACGAGGTGTCAAGTTCTTTGTTACCACTATGTGTCATGTTACCAACTACCATATAAGATGACACATCTTCTGAGAGACTTTTATTTTTCTAAACACATTTCTTTTTTTTTTAAAAGAATATTATATAAGCACATTTCATAGTTTAAAAAAGATTTGAACTATTAGACATTAGATATGACTATTGGAGCCTCTCATAACTCTAGTAGAATTTTTTATTAAGAACATATTATGTCTTTTCTCATTCTTTTTGTTTCTTCAGTTTTTATTTATATGAAATTCTACTAGAAACTACCAATAAAATTAGTCTAATGTTTTAGTTTTGAAGTGAAAAAGATGTAAACTGTTAGTTAATTATATTATAGGAGTGATATTTCACTCTGGAGATTCAAATTACATAATGCATATTTCTGAAAACATAGTAACAAATAAAACATGATATCCATAGGAGAACATATGGTTTGATTTTTTGGGTTAAACTTAAACTAACAATTTACATTATTTTAAAAAGAGTTGTTCTCCATACACATAAGAAAGAATTACAAGTGATAGTGCTGATTTTGCCAAAAAAATCAGCACCACAATTACATAAATGTGGAATAGAAAAAAATAGGATAATTTCAAAAATAAAATCTAGAACTAAAGGTGTTTTACAAAATGCCGTTTTAGATCCGATTTGCTCTCTATGGTTCTCAATAACTTGATGAGGATTCAATGGTCCAAAAACACAGTAAGAGACATGACATTTTCTGCAACCTGCTGTTTCCAATTTCTTCTTGTTAAGATCCACTTTTTTCACTAAAGCTTAATATCTTCGACACTTTAAATGAACGCTCGAACCGCATTTTCCAATAATGATTCTTCTCTCAAACAGCTTTGGGACCAAAGAGGTGAAGATAAGTGGAATCCACATTGAACACAACGAGTTTTCCATCAACGAAATCCAAACCCCATAATTGTTTCTGAAATTGTCCACAATTATAACAACTGACTTTAACTGAATCCTCGTTACTATAGAAAGAACAAACAAAAATTAAAACACAAAAGTCCACATGAAGTCCACATGAGATCCTACACTTGACAATAAACAATCATACAATCAATAAACAAACAAACAACTAAAATCCTTACACAAACCCGAAAATAACCCAACAAAAGTAAGAGCACATGGAGAACATGATAAAATCGAAAACAACATAAAACTACAACTAGATCATGGCGGGGTTTTTATTCTTTTGCAAATACGGATTGTGCTTTTTTATTGTCACGTAAACTTTGATATAAAACTTGTGTTTTGATTTTTTTTTAGACCGGGCGGGCAGTTTTTTATTCTTTTGCAAAAGTGGATTGTGTTTTTTTATTGTCACCGTAGAATTTACTATAAACTTGTGTTTTGATTTTTTTTGTATATTATGAAGTTAAATGATTGAAAATAATTATTACATAATTGCTCAGTGGATTTTATTAAATTGGTGTCTAATATATTTTCTGTAATGGTTCACACATTTTCAGATATATATTATATTTAAGTTTGTTTTTTTTTTAACTCTGGATGATTATGCTATTACAAACTATGAGAACGTTACAAACGATTTTACAGCCGACAATTCTACCAGTCACTGACTGCATCACCTCACCTTAACCACCCTATCGTATCCATGCCTGACGGTACTCCTTGCGTCATGCTGCAGAACCTCTTGCAAGCCTTCTCTCCCTTAATTCGCATAATTTCGTCTTCACTGGGACTCGAAACCCAGACCTCCTGGTGTAGAAGTATTAATGAACATTTAGTCAAACCACTGGACCAAGGGGGCTTCCACTGTTTGGTTTGTTTTCAGGACAAAGTTATAAATATAAAACTATACAAATATTACTATACTATGCAATATATAAAACTATGTTTTTGTATTTTTTATTAGAAACATAATCAGGACCAACTTAATTCATAAATACCAACTTAATTCATAAACACCAATATTTGTAATAAATACCAAAATACGTTATAAGGTCACTGAGATATTATCAATTATTGAAACTACTTGGAGAAAAAGGTTTGTCATAAACGATTTTATTGAAATGAATGTAATACCTGGATATTGCCTAATCTATAATAGATACTAAATCACGTTTCACCAAAATATTAGGCACAATATCATAGGAACTGATCACGCAAACTTGGAGAAAGGGTTTGAAATAAACTATTTTATTGCTAAGTAAAAATTATGTTATGTAAAATATGGGAAACATAGATGTAGATATCAATAATTAACAGAACTATAGGAACTGACAACCGATATACTAAATCTATGATAAATACATAATCAGGCAAATGATGACCGAGATATTAGGCACAATCACGCAAACTTCGAGAAAGAATTTTTAATAAAATATTTTTTTCTAAGTCAAATTACAGGTTTATGTTATAAACAGAAATATAGGAACTAACATATACATATCGAAATATTGTGTTTGATAAGTTTGAAATGAAAAAAAATGACTAACCATGGTAATAACCGAGATGAACATTTCTGAAACATTAAAATTGTAGCATGTATATTGTATTCTTGTTCGTTTGGTCTAGTAGACTGGTGGAAAATGATTTTGTGTATATATGACCTTGGGTTATAGACACTAATTAACTACCTCGGGTTTACGATATATCACATTGGGTTTACGACGTCAGGACTTTGATGCATATACACTCTGTAGTCATTCAATATTTTTTGTGACCAAAACTTATCTATGCAATGTTTCTTGTTCTCTATACTGACTACATATGATGGTTGGAAAAAAAAATTAATCACTGCCTAAAGAATCTCAGAGATAACATAAACTTCAACTTCAACAATCCTCACCACAGGCTCATCTAGTATCATATACTAAATTATGTACCAATGAACGTCTAATAGATATATGTATAATATGACGTTTAATAGATAGATGAAGTAGGTTTATTTTTGGTCTAATTGATGAATTAGGTTTATTATGAAATTGTATAGTTATGGTGCGTTTAATAATATAGATGCTACGGTAGGTTTAATATAAAACTAAATGGATGATGCATTTAATAATATAGATATGAGGTCCAACTTAAAAATCCACCTAGAATAAATTATAATGTTTCTGTTTTAATAATATAGATATGAACCAAATATCTCATTTTTACGAGATTTCAGTCTCGATTCACTCTTGTCTCTCGATTTCGATTAATAACCCCACACAATTTTTGAGCTTCCTTCCTCTCTCACGATTTTGAATCCAGCCCCTAGTTTCTCTACCTCTTCCACTTTGTCGCGGGAGAGAAATGAGCTACCACTTCCTTTTAGCTTTCTTTTTGGGCCAACACAGAATATTTGAGACCCAAACTTGTTTATCTTTATATATTGGTCTAGGTTGAGTCATTTTATGTTTTAGTTTGGATTGAGTGGTCGGCTTTAATTAGGGATGGCAATTGGGCTCTCCCGTCCCGTCCCGAACCGCTGCGGATTTAGTTTCTGACGGTACACAGCGGGCCTGTCCCGTGCGGGATGCGGTTCTCAAACTAGCTGCCCGATCCCGTACCGCAAAATATATAGGCCTTCGCGGGCCGTCCCGCGGAACATCGAATATTACATTGTTTGTTTCTATATGCACAAACAAACATAGAAAAGAATTAATTTTCAGCTTGCACATGATCGAGCATACTCTTACAAGATCAATACATTAAGCTTATACAAAACAATTGTTTTTATTATCATTTATGATGGCTTGAAGAAGCTCCACCGATGCAGATCAGAGGCGCTTAGAAGACCGGAAGCATCATCGACCCTGAAACTACCATCAACGGAGCTCCATAATGTCTAATCTCT
>WHPY01000065.1:710770-731957 GCA_019776045.1 Brassica rapa x Raphanus sativus | reverse complement strand
TACTAGCTTAGCATGAATCGTAAAATACGTTTGGTTAATTAAGCAATCCATAAAATAAAATAAAATATGGTTGGTGACCGAACCAAAATATAAAGCAATTAGGTATAATAAACAGATCTCCTCGTCTCCTCCTCCTCCTCTCCTCTTTTACACCAAAAAAAAAACAGATCTCCTCTTTGTAACTAAAGAATTATATGAACATGATCGATCAATCAATCGAAATAAATAAATCATGAGACATCATGTTATATATAGAACTTGTGAATACTTATCTCGTTCAATAACAACGATGAGAAGGTTGAGACACCGTTGACAGGGAGCGACAAGGTTGAAACTATTACGTCAATAGGGTGTCGATTTTTTTTTTCAGTCTCATGCTACGTCAATGGAGATGCCCCTCACGAAGAACACAGAGGCCACCGTCGATAATAGATTTTCTTTTTAGGCGGATAGGATTAGAGCGTGCTGATAACGTGTTATAGTAAAGAAAAGAAGAGGAATTGATATATCTTATTCAATGAATAAGTATCATTTATATAGGATTACAATAGCTTGATGAACAAGTAAACTTGAGAATCAAGTAAATCTAAAACATTTCATAATATACATCACACAATATTCATAACAGAACTATTGATTGATGGTCGATAACTAGATTTCATTTCGTTTGGCATTATACATGTATATTTGTATTATAGACGTATATCAAAATTTTATTTAAATATAATTTCATTCAGATTTCGACCAAAAAAACTTTTTTTTTGCTTGGAAAAAAAAACATTTATTCACGTAAGATTTTTATGAATTCATCTAAATCTGCTATTTTGAAAATTCTACAATATATACATGTATAATGTGATTGGTCAAATGTAAAAAGAATATTATTCTCTTGTCTTAATTATTTATTAATTAGATATTAATTGTACTTAGCTATGAAATTATTTTTTAAATGTAATCCAATGTATTTAATCAAATTTTTGAAAGCACTATTAATGAGTATTTATACATTCAAAAACATTGTTTTGTAATTATTATTTTTCGTTGTTTTCTACATATGCATGATTTAATCATGAATGTTGGTTCACATATATTTCTTGTCTAAAAGAGAAAAAAAAAACTTAACCAATTTAGTTAGAAGAAAATCTGCTTAATAAGATTAGAGAAAAATAATGCACTAAGCGATAGGTGCATGTACATAATTTTAATGGAAAATAAAGATTTTGCCAACACATTTCTTTTGACAACGGGATATGTATGTACCTATATCTATAAAAGCATGGGTTGTTTTTCAGGCAACAACAAAACTATTATCTGTGATATCGGGAAAAGGTTTTTAAAGATGAAGTTGGTGTTTCTCATGTCGTTCTTGCTCCTGCTTATTGTGTGTTCTTCAGGTAATTAGGTTTGTACATAAAATGATATTTTAAAACATTTATATATGTAAGGGATAGGTTTTTTTTTTCTTTTTTTCTGCCTTTGATATGCCATGCAATGTAAGGGATAGGTTACCGTTGCATGGCATATCAAAGGCGAAACAAATCTGTTATTTGATCTGCCTGGAAAAGGAATGAGTCTGATTGTTACGGATTTCACAGTCAAAATCTAATACTATGCATGGTTGATCCATGATCATGATATAAAAACATAAATAAATAACTATAAATATAATCACAGTTTGGTTATCTCTTTAAAAGATCAGCCAATAAAGCAGCAGACATAACACAGAATACCGAGAGCAAAATCTTTCCGTTTTATTCTCAAAAAAAAAAATCTTTCCGTTTTCATGTTTTTGTGCTAAATATGTTATATGATATCTTGTTAAAGGATTACTTTTGTAATCAATAAATAACATATTTTTTTAAGAAAATAATTATAAATATAAAGTCACAGACAATATTCGTTTCAGGATTTGAGGAAGATGGAGTGATTCACACTGTCCAATATTCCTTAAACAAGGTAAGCAATCTCATAACATAAAATGCTTGTTTTAAACAGATTTTGATTTCTTCCATATTACTATTGATAATTATAATGATCAAATTTAGGTTCAAGAGGCTATTCCGAAGGTAACGGATTATGAGGAACCAGGCCCAAATCCAGGACATGACCCAACTAAACCTGGTTATGGAAGGCCTCCACCACCGCACCACCAAATAAGAAATCCACCGAATAATAACTGATAGCCACCGTGCTGAGGCAAAAAAATAATGCGTAATATGATTATATTGGAGTATTCCCGCTTTATAGTTATGATATGTACTGCCGAATCATTCATTTAAACAAGCAAAACACTTTCTATAAGATGGTCTTATTAAATAACTAAACTATAATTAGTCATAAAAACAAAATATAGATATAACACCCTTGGTCTAGTTGTTGTACACTGTGATCCATTTTTTGAAAGTTCTCGGGTTCGATTTCCAGTACTCACAAAACCTTTTCTAATTTTCTAGAATGTTCTTCTTCAGAAAAGAATAATAATTAGGTAGGCAAACAATGGTAAATAACTAAATATATAGTGGAGTTTTTCCCCATGATTTTTATTTCACTGATAATATTATCATCAATACGTATAGTTAACTTGTGACTTGAAAATTTTGATACACTGATCACTTCATTGGAAACATTCCACATCTTCCGATCAATTTTCTTTTAAAACACTCATCAAAGATATATATTTATCTTTCACCCTCAATTATGATCGTCCAATCTGACTTTCAAATTTTCTGTTACAAAAACCAAACGAAAATCAATATATAATTCACTTTTATATATAATCCGGGGTACTCGGTGGACAAACATTCAACTGCGAAGTTTTTGGAAATATGTTTATCGGCTTCAAACAGACCTGATTGCTTGAAGTGGGAATTAGAATCAGATCTTGTCTAGCACACAAGTAGACATATTTAAAATGGTAGGTTTGGAACCTGAGGTGCTTAACACCCTTTTAATCCCGATGAGCACAACAATGCTTGTGTGATTACGTTTTGTTTTTACACAATTTTGATTTCTGTTTGGGGTTTTAAATTTTCGCAAAGTATTTGATTTGGAAAATGTTTAAAGAAACTGTGGACCGGTTTTGAGTTTCTAATAGAATTTTGTTCAGTTTGGATTGGTTTAATTGGATTGGACATTCCTTATTCAAAATCAAATCTACATCCTGTTCGAATCATAACATGTGCTGAACCAGATTAAAAAAAACTTTTATCTTTGACTATTTTTACAATTAAGCTTTGACAATGAACAAAGAATGTCAGAAAGTGTGTGAGGTTCAACGTAAAAAAGAAATTAGGGTTCTTTTACAGAACAGAGGATGATTCATGAGTATCCCACACAATAACCTAAATGTTAAACTTTACAAAAAAAATAACATGTATCGAAGGCTATATGCACATGATGTAAAAAATAAATTATGAATATTTTTTTTTATTTGAAGATATTTTAAGAAAGATTGAAATAATCATATATTCATCATGTAAAATTTTAAGAGAATAAATAATGGTTAGTTTCATTTTCTACAAAAGTAAGCTTTCTTCAAAATAAAATAAAAGAATGAAAATGAAATACTTGGATAAGGTTTAAGTATTCAATCAAACATCTTAAGAGATGCAACGCTTGCAGTGACGAGAATATGACTAGTGATTTCTTTTTGAACTTAATGACTAGTGAAATTAGACAACATAAATTTAAAATGTTATCATTCTACGTCATGTACGATCTTACAAACTATGATAAGGGGTGTCAAAATGAGTTAACTCACTCAATTCAGATTAGCTCATGATGAGTTCGGATCTTTCATGAGGTAGTTAAACTTAGCGCATTTATTTATGAGCTTCAATATGAAATTTCGAAATTATAAAAATAATTAAAATAAAAAATATAGAATCATTTTTAATAATATAATTTAAAATTTAAATATCCATACTGATTAAACCAATACCTAACAATATATTAAATATGTCCCTCTTAAGAGCAAATCACAATAAAAATGGGTTGTAAAGAGTTAATATTGCTGGAATACAATAATAGTAAATATTAATATGATATTCAGGAATTAGAGAAATCTCAACAATTAAGAAGACTTGTATATTCAGAATATTTTCCTCAAATGAATATAATAATCCAAGACCGATATTTCACTAAAATTCGAGTGAGCTTTGGCTCATCGCCCGAATGTTTAGCTATTTCGGTAAGCAACATTTTGCTAATTATATAAAATATAATTTTTGGTTGTCAGATGACATCTTATGTCTTATCCAACCTATGTCTCTAAACCCAAAATCGTTTTGATAGCTTAGTCAAGTTAACCAATCTGGTTTCATATGGTAACCGTTACCATCCACCTCACTCATGTAATTGCAGACACCTTGCTTTGGCAAGCCCATCTTACAACGAAACGAGCCTTGATGGTTGATAAGATTGGGTAGACATCAAAAATACTTGAAATTAATTGAAGAACAAATTTTAATCCAATTTACTTTTATATTTAAAGTTTATATCTAATATAAAATATAAATATAACTAATACATATCTTATATGTATTTTAATTGGATTATAAATAATTAAATTAATTTTAATCTAATTAAAATAATTAATTATTTACATGTTTGATTTTAGAATTTAATCTAATTAAAATCTAATCAGACATCCAAATCAATTGAACTGACCGGTTGAACCAAAACTGAATCAACCGGGTTTCACAATTTGCGAATTATACATGTAAGTTATAGAATCACATTCATGTATTACAATAAGGGTTTTGTTGGGTGATTTAGCTGAATATACCTAAAAGGAGATCAAATTAGGGAAATGATCATCGAGTGACATAAAAGATCAAAAGCATACACTTGGTGTTGAGTTTGGACGATAATGTCCTTCTGACAAAACTTCTGATGCAATAGGTGACAGAGAAGTGTGTCAGGACTGTGGAAGACACATCAATGTCGTAGGTGGGCCAGCTAGAGTCTTAGACTCCCTTTCTTCAACTCAATCTCTCTTTTCTCATTTTTTGTTTTTTTTTTCATCTCAGACTCTCTTTCCCTTATCTCCTTCTTCGATAACTCCAATTACTTAAAAACATTTTTTTTGATAAAAATATATATTAAAATTAGATAAATTCAATTCTTCCAAAATTTTCACATTCTTAAAGTTTTTCTGATTTGTAATTCAAATATGGCTTTTGATTATGTTTATTCACTGAAAATTGTGTTTCAATGTCAAGATCTGAAGAAAAAAATGATTTTGAAGATGGAAACTTTGTGGATCTTGTGACAATGATATAATTTTAATAAAAATTTGTCCGTTTTGAAGAGAAGAAGAAGAAGAAGAAATCTGGGCGGAGCACAACGAGAAAAGTAAAAAGAAGAAGAGAAAGTTAGTGAGTCTCCTTTGTTTTCTCCATTCTTTTTATCTTGCTTCATCTTCTACTTTTTATGACACTACTTTTAGTGGAAGTTTTTGACATAAAAGAATAGAATCTAAGAATATAAGCTAACAAACTATGTACCCAAAACAATGTATCATATAAAAAGTTATGTATCCAAACCATGTACCATCTATGAAACCATGTAACAACTACATGTTTTATTTACAAGTTATAATTATTTGTCTCATGTTAAAAGAATCAATAACATACATACTAGTAAATATTAATTCTTTGGTCATAATTCGTGTATCAGCTAACAAAATAAATATCAGATAATAACTAATTTATTGACTAACAAAATGTGTACCTTAAACAATGTATTCTCTAACAGATCATGTATCCAAAACATGTAATAGCTACATGTTTTGTTAACAAACTATAATTATTTGTCTGATGTTTAAAGAATCAATAACATACATACTAGTGAATAATATATCTTTAGTCATATATTGTGTAACAGCTAACAAACTATGTATCAAATAATAAATAAAATATATGCTAATAAAATATGTCTCCAACAATATATCAACTAACAAGTATAAATGACACAGGTTAACTAACAATTAGAGACAATTAATAAATAATAGCTAACAAACTATTTATCTCAAATTGCCATAGAAAACAAAAGATACACTAATAAACATAAATAATATTGGATAACAAGTAAAATAACTGCTAACTAGATCATGACCCGCGCTTCGGAAGCGCGGGATGTTTTATGATTCAAAATTTTGTTAACAATGTTACAAATATTTAATATGTAAGAATTTTGTCTATTTAAAAAACTGCGTTTGAATCAACATTTTTAAATCCAATTTAGATCGTCAAGCTAGTAAACCCGGTAATCCGATATATAATCATGTTTGAATTGGTTAAAAAGTAATGGGTTAATAAGTTTGATTTGAATCCACTTTGAATATATCATATAGTACGACTATTATATAAAATTAATTTGTCAAGGAGTAATGTATTGCATGGTGATCATCGCATGGACTTATTGGATGGTGATTATGAAATCTCAAATTTAACATTACTGCATGTTGGTTATGAAATCAATTGGAAAAGAAAATATTTTTTTGAATAGAAAGAAAATAGGCGAACTGATAAAATGAATGTATATAAGGTATTAAGTTAGCATAGAATAAGGAAATAATTTATTAACATTAATTGTTAGTTAATAGGATCAGAAAATATATCATATCCAATAGTAGGTCCAATTTAAAAATCCACCTAGAAAAAGTCACAATGTTTCTATTTTAATAAGATAGATATAAATGTTATCTATATCAACAAACATCACGAAATTGCTAACCATCACTCTAGATTCATCTTCTATCTTCAGAAACTTCCCAATCCTGGCAAGAGAGTTCATCAGTTAATCCTTCTCAGATCCAACACAACTTTTACCTACACCACCAAATATTTCAGATAACAAACTTAGACCAGTTTCAAGTTTAGACAATCAAAGTGAAAAATAACATCAAACTTATAACAAAAATCACTATTAATTAAAATTCACTAATGACAAAAAGAACACGTTCAAGCAAAAAATTAACAAGTAAAAAAAAGGAAAATTTATCAGAAATTGAAGAATAGTCATGAACTTAAAATTCATTTATTTTGCTTTGATATTAAATTATTGGATATGAACAATTTAATTTTAGAAGATTTATAAAGAAAAAGGAACAATTTTAATGATTGATAAAGAAAGAGAAATTTTAATGATTTATAAAGAAAATTGATTGTGAAATATAGAGAATGAATGGAAGAGAAGAATGGGAGTTTGGAGAAGAACGAGAGTTTGGAGAAGAATAAAACTTTAAGAAGAAAGAGAAAGCTAGAGTAGAGGATAAGAGAGAAGATAAATAGTAAACTGGCAAATTCTTAAATAAATGATTAAAAATTAAAAGATATCTCTTGAGAATCGCAGAGAATCAGAGTAAAATCTGACGCACCTAGCTATAGAACTGCCATAAAACACAGACCTACCAACTCACCGGTTTTGATCACATAGGGACAAATAACTCACGAAAAAGATTATAAATAAATATTACACAAACTATATATTATTTGTGCAATCACCGAATGATCATATCATCTCGTATATGCCTTATTTATATGTGTGTGATATTGATCTTTCCAAAAGAATCAATATTTATTATCACATAATTAATACACACATCTTTATCCAATAAAGACAAATATATGGTTTAGAAATCGATGATATCATAATCAAATTAGGGTTCTTCTTAACGTGCAAACACGTCGATTTCAAATAATCAAATTTCTATAGTTCTTAATCTATACCAAATTATAAATTAACAAGATCTGATTTCAATATTAAACAAGTAGGCTCTGATACCACCGTTGGATTTTCAAACCGGTTTATAACAACTTATAAATCAATCTATGAATTCATATGCCTATAATCTCATGTCAATACTGAAATAAATCAGATCTTAGGGTTTCAAATATACCTGGAAGTTTTGTAGCGGAAAAACAAACAAACCAAATCGAGATTTAAAGCACTCCAAACGTCGTGCCTCTATCGGTATCCACACGCACACAAACTGAACTGACACGGAATGCTAATACCGTTGAGAACATATCTCAAAATTTGAAAAACACTTTTGTCTATGTTGGATTCCTTTAGTTACTTGGCTAAGAAGAAACACTTTTCTTCTTCACCAAATCACACACACCAAACGACCACTTCTTCTCTCGTTGACGTCTTGTGCGGCGAGCCATCATCTGCTTGCTTCATTAAGCAATATATGTTAATGGGCCAGCCCATTATATTAATACTTCTTAATCATATTAAGATAATACATGTCCAAACAATATATATGTGTAACATATTATATATCATATATACAATATATCAATGTAAAAACTCAACATATTTATTATTCAGTTTGCTTAGGTGTGTGATCTTATAGGATCATATAATATTAGTAATGGATTCTTAATTCATAGATTATAAGCGGTTCCTAGCAAAATATTATAACCACCTAATATTATATGACTATCGAACCTCGACGTTACGACTTTATTAAGAGTAAGTACAAATGATTTTAGGACATTCCCAACACAGACAATCAAGTGAATCAGTTTTGCTATGGACCATGTTAATAAATCTGAAAGCATAAGTTAATAAGAGCGTGTTTCAGTTTAAAACACTTTGTGCATTTTTTGACATGATAAGGCACTTCTCACTGGAGGGACACTTTCCCTTCATTCATATTGTGTTTTTGAACCGAACTGCCCCTCGCTGGATGAAGTGAGACAAAAAAATTAGTTAGTGTTTTATTATTTTTAAATGATGTCTAGTTTGTGGGGACCAAGCGAGAGAGTGTATATACCTTATTTTTATATCTAACGAAAGAGTATAATTTTTATTTTATACTAAAAGTAACTTTTTAAATTCCCCAACATATTATATGTGTCACTATTTTATATTCTACTATATAAATAAATATATAAACACATAAATATCATTAACTTTTTTCTTCATATTTTGATATCCATATGTATATATGTATTTTAATATTTTAAAAAAATAAATCAAATTTAGTTTTTATTTAGTGTATTTTTGATATTTGTGGACATAGTTTTATGGTATATTTTTGATGGAAACATTTGAAATAGTCAAGGACATGTGTATTGTGGATAGCATTTTGATATTTTGTCAGTTTTGTGGATATATTTTTGATCGAAACATTTGAAATAGTCGTGGGCATGTGTTTTGTGGATAGCGTTTTGGTATTTTTGTAGATATATTTTTGTGGACAAATTCAAATTTTAGTGTACAAATTTTTATAGATAAGATTTTGTGGGCACAAATATCAATCTTACAAATTTGATGCGGATATATAAGCCAGAAGTGCATGCTTATAACCTTCAACCAACACTGTTTTTTTTTATCAAACCCTGATTTTATAAATAAAAATTTACATTCCATTTATGAAAAATTTGTTCAAGTACAACAGAGTTGATAAACTGGCTAGAGAAGCTAAAATCTAAGAAGAAGAAACCATTTTGCTGTGTTTTGCGATGGAATTGGTTCCTCAGAAGTCTTGGATTTCTTTTCTTTCTTCTTTAACTTTAGTTTCGTTATGATTCGTATGTATATATTAAAAAAGTTTTCTGAGAATTGTGAAGAAACCGAAAAAAATCAGTCATAAGCTGGAGAGAATCACAAAAATACCATAAGCATCAACAACTTTTAGGTTGAAGGAAAAGTGAGATATGAGAAGATAAAATTAAAAATTTAGGAAAAAAAATCGATCTGAGTTTTGAAATCAAGAGAATATGTGACTTGTGATTTTTTAATAAAAAAGAAAGAAATTAAACTAGTTTTACAGAGTTTGCCTCGATTTGGTACCGGTGCGGGCCATGAGATAATTGGTTTAGTTTGAGGGCATGAAACACAATATATACCTATAAAGTGCTGACACATGTGCAATTCAGAAAAACAAGCTTGAAAAAATGATTTTGCAAAAACCCGAAATAAGACCAAAAGTTGGATCATAGCTTATTGTCACAACTAAATTCCTAATTAGATAAAATGGAGACTAATAAATTCAAGCAACGAACGGTGGAGCCTGGCCGTTAGATCCACCGACTTCTTCTCCTTGAGCCATCTCACCGGCTGCTTGTCCTTGAGCCACCACATCCGCCACATCGATTTTTTCAGCAACACCGTTATTATCCCAGAGCATCTTTACCTTTTCACTCTTCTCTTCCTCTTGTTTTGGAGACATTAATGAAGCGATACTAATATTCGCACTCTTCTTCTTCGCTTCTGCTGCTTCCAACTCTTTCGCCTTTGCCTCAGCCTTCAATCTCTCTTTCTCATCCATAAGTTTCTGCAGATCATCCTCTCTTCCTTCTTTTCTCAGCTCTTCTTTCACAAACTCTTGTATGTCCTCACTCACTCTAACCTTTTCATCGTCCAGCATCCCATCCACGATCTTAAGCACATCGTCGAGTCTCCCAGCTTCACTTAACGCCTTCATGATGAACTTGTAAGCCTCGTCGTCCATACTGAGCTTGGTCACCATCATATCAAAGAAGGATTTCGCATCGTCCAGTTTCCCGGCTTTAACTAACTGATCTTGCAGCCGGTTATACACCGCCAAGTTTGGTCTTAGACTCGACTCAACCATCGTTTTGTAATACGCAGCTCCTTCGTCTATCTTACCTTCCTTGAAACAGGTATCCATTAACAAACCGTAAGTGTACTCATCAGGCTTCACCTTTTTCTCATCCATCTCACCGTAAAGCTTCTCAGCCTCAGCCAACAAACCGCTCTCACACAACTGATTCATCAGATTGTTGAACGATAACGTGTCAGGACTACATCTAAACTCACCCATTTGCCTGAAAACCTCCACAGCTTCCGCAAACTTTCCTTCTGCACAATACCCATTAACCATCACATTAAAACTCCCCAAATTCAAAGCCAACCGCTTCGGCGGACTATGCTCCTTCTTCATCTCATCAAACAACTTCAACGCCTCATCTAACTTCCCGTTCTCACTCAAAGCCTCAAGCACATAATTATAAGCCATAGCACTCATCCTCACCTTCGACTCCTCTCCAACAGCTTCCTCATAACACTCCATAGCTTCTTTCTCCATCTCCTTCAAGAAATACCCCTTCATCAGCTGCCCATAAACCACACCATCCTCAACAAACCCACCAAGCTTCTCCTTCAACTCATCATAAAGCTTAAAAACACCATCAGCATCACACTTCCTCACACACCCAACCATCAGATAGCTATAAACAACAGGGTCGGAAACAAAACCCTTAACACACATATCCTCCTTAACCTCCACAGCCTTGTCAAGACCATCATTATCAACCAAGCCCTTAACAAGAATCCTAAACGTAGCGATGGAAGGATTCAACGGAGCATTATCTACAAACAGCTTGTACTGTTCCAAAGCAACCTCAGGCTTCCTAACATCAAGATAAGCCTGGAAAATCAAGTTGTACGTGACGATATTCGCCGCGATGCCGGCCTGGTTGATGAAGGCGTGGAGCTGCAGAAGCGCTCCGTACTTCCCCTGCCGGAGCTGCGCCGCCAAGACGGCGTTCACGGTGAAGATCGTCGGGCGGCAGTTCGAGTACACGGAGTGGCGCGTGTAGAGAGCGGCTTCCTCCAGATCGTTCTCTCGGATCAGTTTGAGGATGTGGTTGTGGAGATCGAGGCGTTTCCCGGTGAGGGAAGAGACGGATTCCGGTAGCTTCGGGATGTTAGGGTTCTGGATTGGTCTAGAGATTTGAGGCTGCTGCTGTTGATGAGATCTGTTGTTGAAGGAGTTGAGAGGTGGCTCCATGCGGAGACGGCGCTTGCGTTTGCGACGCTCCGCGGCGGCTTCTTCCTGCGTCGCGAAAGACATGTAACGGACGGCGGAAAACGGCGGCGGGAGGCGAGGGCGGTAGGCTCTCGCGAGTGTTTGGAGGTGGGTGAGGAAGGCGGCTTTAGCGATCGACATGGTTGGGAAATGATGTTTCTGGAGATTTCTCAGTGAGAGAGGTAAAGGGTAAAGAGGATATTGTTAGGGTTTTAGGGGAGTGTGGGTTTGGAGATTATGCATTTGTGGCCTTTGTTTGGTAACTCGGATAAGTATGTTTCGCCGTGGGAATAGAGAAAAGACGGTAAGGAAGGCTTCTAGCCATTTAAATCTGGGCTTTTATGTGGGCCTAGATCTTGATTTCTTAGAAGGATCCATTGTATATTTTCAGTGATTTTCATATTAACGGAATATTTTTGGAAACGGGTTCACTCGAAATCGCATGATCCACTGTTGAATGTCCGGAATTCTGCGGGTTTGGATGTTTTATAACAATATATTTATTATAGTTTGTCAAATTAAGATAATTTTTCATCATCAAAAATTGTATATGTGTTTACTGTTAAATATTTTTAAAGAATAATTATTTTTGAAAAAGATGATTATGATTATTTTAAATATATGTCGATATTTTGTATTTAATTTTTTTACTAAAATTAATTATATATAATATTCATAATTCAGTTTTTAATAAAAATGAGTTTTGAAGGTATGTAGTATTGAGACATTTGATTTTTAAATAATTTGTAGCTAAAGTCATATGCCTTTATTAAGATTAAAAGATAAAACAATATGATTGTTACACATTCTCTACATATTCATATCCAACTACATAGGAATATAAAAATACTATATCAATTCAATAAATTACTTTTGAAATATATTATATAGTTTATAAATAATTGAGTAATAAAATGATTTTATGAGCATTACATATATTTTATCTAAATCACATATTTAATTACCATAAATTATTTTATGCAATATATATATATATATATCGTTCGGATACTGATAAAAATTGGTTTTAGAAGTGATTTTCTTACTAAAAATAGAAAATCTATTAACAAATCAAATTATAATAGTTTTTCTAAAACTCAAAGACACCTAAGCAATAATTAATTAAGTGAGTTCTCATTTAATATAAAATAAATTTTCAAAATACATTTTATAAATTAATATATAAGCTTCTATAAATTACTTATAACCTCTTATAATAATTTAAAACATCTGACAAGCCAATTTAAATAATTTTATAAATGTATTTATAAAGCATGCATGAAATTTATTAGACATTAATAGTTATTATGATACTTTATATACAAATATAAGGATTTTATACGAATATAAAATCATTATTTCAATTCAAATAGACATTTTTATTATTTTATGTAATTTATAAATATATAAAAAGTTGATCACATTATTACTCTTTCATAGTTTCAACAGTTAGTTACCATAATATTTATTTCTAATATTACGTAGATTATTTGGAAAGTGGTAAATGAATTATCATTTCCTTTTAGATATAATTATAATAAATAAAATTAAAAAATCATCGGTCAATCAAATTATAACAATTTAAAGAATTCATTTATGATCGACACGTAATAAAAATCACTTATGTAAGTTCTTAATCAATATATAGTAGGATTTATATATTTTTATAAATAATTTATAATATTTTATAAATAATTATAAAGTTATGATAAACTTATTATGTAAACAATGATAAATAATTTAAAAATAATATTAATAAACATATTTGGATTTTTTAATATTTAAAATAGTTATTATATAATTATATTCGAATACAATTCATCAAGTAGAGTATAAAACTACTATAGTTATCTTATATAAAAATTCGTTCATTATATTTTATAGTCTATAATATTAAAATTAATAAATAAAACATTATTAATCTTTCTAAAATTTCTAGAATTAGTTGCCATAAATTGTTATTTGTAATATTCTTTAGATTATATGGCAATTGATGTTAAATGATTTTAGAATTACCTTAAATTTTTAGATCTAATTTAAATAAATAAAATTAAAAACAATCGACCAATCAAATTATAACAATTTCTTGAAACTTCACCTATGAACGACACGTTACCAGAAATCAATAAAGTTACTTTTAATTTAATATATAGGGGGATTGATGACGTGTCACTTATACATCCACTTTGACAAAAAAATTTACAATTTCATTGGTTGAAATATTTTTCCATTTATTTTAAAACAATACCAAACATTAATAACTTACCTTATTTTTAACATGAATTACTTGCAAACTAATATCATATTTATTACATTGTTTAAATGTAGTTTACTTTAATGATTCTAATTATTTAATTGTTGATATTAATAATTTCACTTATCTTGAATACAGATTACTTGATATCATATTTATTGTAAACCACTTTATGAAATATAATTTGATATCTTTCTAAAAATTGACATTACATTCACTTTTGTAGAAATTATAACAAAAAAATCATGAAATATAATCGAAATGGTTTTCGTTGATAAATAAGTATGTAATGATATTACTATTTTTTTGCAAATAAGAATCATCTTTTATTTTTATTGTACTTACAAAGAACTAATATCATCCTATTTATTAATTGAGAAGTTAATTAAGTGGATTTTGTTTGTATGTCATTCATATGTGAAATTTAGAATTAATTATCTTACTTTGATTGGCTGTTGGCATTTGAATTTGAATTTATTCAAAAATAAATTTTTAAAAGGAAACTAATCTTAAAATAATCTAATATAATATATATTACCAAACAAACAATTAAACATCTTCAATGTAGATGAATTAACATATTTTTTTATGGAAACAATTAAATATCATAAATTGCCATATAGAAATTTAAAATTATACATAAAGATATGTATGATACTATAGAAATAATTACAGAAATGATTTTAAACATATTTATATTAACTATTTTATTAATAGTGAGTACAATAAATCATAGATGGCAGAAAAACTAATTAACTTAAACCTAATAATATTTTTTATACTCACTCAATATATATAATTTCTAAAAATGGGTCCAATGAATGTAAAACATTCAAATATATAATTTTAAAAAATTCCTGTCATTTTAATGACAAATGTTGATGGTTAGTTGGTTTTAATAGGGTCTCTTTAAGCCCGGTGATACGCTCAGAGGAGCCAAATAAAATAAAATTTTATGAAAGTGTTAAGTTGGAATTGTAGAGGTGCTGGGAGCAAATGGACGATAAGTTATCTTCGAGAGATATGGTAATTTCATAGACCAGATTTTCTTTTTCTCTCGGAAACAAAACAAGATTTGAATTTTATGCAGGGGTTTCAATCTCATTTTGGGTATGACAATTTGGTTACGGTAGACCCTATTGGAAGAAGTGGTGGTTTAGCTCTTTATTACAACAATGAATACCAAATCAAAATTCTGTACACAAGCAATCAAATGATTGATGTGCAAGCAGCAATCATGGGAAAAAGAGTCTTTATGACTTTCGTATATGGAGAGCCGGTACAGAAACTGAGAGAGCAAGTATGGGAGAGATTGACTAGATATGGCTTGGCAAGGTCGGATCCGTGGTTTATTATAGGTGATTTAAATGAAATTACGGGTAATCATGAAAAGGATGGAGGGAATCTACGAAGTGCAGAATCTTTCCTCCCATTTAATAACATGATTAGGAATACAAGATTATTGGAGTTTCCAGCCAGAGGGAATAAACTATCTTGGCAAGGGAGAAGGAATAAAAAGATGGTTAGGTGTCGGTTAGATCGAGCACTAGCGAATGAGGATTGGCATACTTTGTTTCTGTGTTCCTATACAGAATATTTACGAATGGTGGGATCTGACCACAGGCCAGTGGTGGCATTCTTGGAAAATAAAATTAAAAAGAAAAGGGGTCAGTTTAGGTTTGATAAAAGATGGATTGGCCAAGAAGGATTACTAGATACAATAGAGAGAGGCTGGCGAGAAAGGACAGGGGGAGATCCGGACAGGACGGGTGATTTGGTATCCAAAATAACAAATTGCCGGCATGAAATCTCCACATGGCGAAAGAATAACCCATCTTATGGAAAGGAGAAGATCGGAGAACTTCAAAAGGCATTAGAGGAGGTTCAAATGGATGATAACAGGACACAAGAGGATATTATAGAGGTTTCACGGAAATTACAAGAAGCTTATAAGGATGAGGAGGAATATTGGCACCAAAAGAGTCGTAATATGTGGAACACAGCAGGGGATCGAAGTACTGCATTCTATCATGCCCTTACAAAACAACGTCGCACTCGTAATAGGATTGTGGGTCTATATGATAATAATGGAAATTGGATAATAGAGGAACAAGGGGTGGAGAAGGTGGCTGTAGACTACTTTGTAAATTTATTTGAAACCAGTTCTCCAGTTGAGTTTGATGATTTCTTAGAGGACATAGCACCTTCAATTACGCCACAGATGAATGCCCGCTTGATTCGTTTGGCAACGGAGGAGGAAGTCAGGCAAGCTCTATTTATGATGCACCCGGAGAAGGCTCCTGGGCCAGATGGAATGACGGCCCTTTTCTTCCAACACTCTTGGCATATTATTAAAACGGATATATTGGATATGGTAAATAATTTCTTGACCACAGGGGAATTGGATGAAAGGTTAAATATCACGAATATATGCTTGATCCCTAAAAAGGAGAGACCGACAAAGATGACGGAGCTTAGACCAATTAGTCTTTGTAATGTTGGATACAAGATTATATCAAAGGTTTTATGTCAGAGATTGAAGGCGTGCCTTCCGGCATTGATATCGGAGACACAATCGGCTTTTGTGCCCGGACGGTTGATTTCAGATAATATTCTTATTGCTCAGGAAATGTTTCATGGTTTGAGGACAAATAAATCATGTCAGGGTAAGTTTATGGCAATCAAAACGGATATGAGCAAAGCGTATGATAGAGTGGAATGGAAATTTATTCAAGTGCTCCTTTCTAAGATGGGTTTTGATTCTCATTGGGTTCACTTAATGATGGGATGCATTTCTTCAGTACAGTATAGAGTACTTTTAAATGGACAACCAAAAGGCCATATTATTCCACAGCGGGGACTTAGGCAAGGGGATCCTCTATCTCCATATTTGTTTATTATGTGCACAGAAGCTTTGGTGGCAAATATTAAGAAGGCAGAAAGAGGAAAGTTATTGACGGGTATAAAGGTTGCGAGGGCTTGTCCACCGATCTCTCATTTGCTCTTTGCAGATGATAGTCTTTTCTTTTGTAAAGCACAAAAGGAAGAGTGTCAGACAATTCTTCGGATTTTGAAAGAATATGAAGTGGTATCAGGACAACAGATAAATTTTGAAAAATCATCAATTCAGTTTGGACATAAGATTGATGAATCTATCAAACAGGAGCTTCGGGATGTCCTAGGGATTCAAAATCAAGGTGGTATGGGATCATATTTAGGAATTCCAGAAAATCTGGGTGGCCCAAAAACACAGGTGTTTGGTTTTGTTCAGGAACGGTTAAATAACAGGATAAATGGATGGACTTTTAAATTCTTCACCAAGGGGGGAAAGGAGGTTATTATAAAATCCGTGGCGACGGCCTTACCAAACCACGTGATGTCCTGTTTTCGTATTCCGAAAACAGTTATAAAGAAGCTGACAAGTGCAGTTGCTCGGTTTTGGTGGAGTCCTTCGGGTAATACGAAGGGATTGCACTGGCAATCATGGGACAAAGTGTGTAGTCCAAAAGAGGAGGGTGGTCTGGGTTTTAAGGACCTAACGGATTTTAACACGGCTATGTTGGGGAAACAATTATGGAGGTTAATAGAGAAACCAAATTCTTTATTCTCTCGCGTTTTCAAGGGACGGTATTTTAGGAATGCATCGCCCCTGGAACCAATTAGATCGTACTCGGCGTCTTATGGATGGCGTAGTATTGTCTCTGCTAGATCTCTGGTTAGCAAAGGACTAATCAAAAGGGTGGGAACAGGATCTTCCATTTCGGTATGGAACGATCCGTGGCTTCCATCCACTCGCCCGAGACCAGCAAATAAAAATAATCATACTCTTTTTCAGATCTCACGGTGGATGCTCTTATTGATGCAACATCGAGAACCTGGAATCTTCAGGCTATACAGACACTTGTGGATCCACTTGATGCAAAAATTATTGAGAGCTTGCCACTGAGCAGATCAAGGTTGGATGATAGGGATGGTTGGCATTTTACTATCAATGGAAAGTATACGGTTAAATCTGGTTATCAGGTAGAGCGTGTTTACCCGGACAGAGATCGAACGCTACCAGTGTATGGTCCCTCGATCTACTCTTTAAAGGCAGTTTGCTGGAAAATAAAAAGTCCACCAAAGATGAAACACTTTCTATGGCAATTAGTTTCAGGATGTATAGCGGTTAAAAAGAATTTAAAGGCAAGTGGGATGAAGGGAGATATTCTCTGTGACATGTGACAGGTGTGGGGCACCCGAAGAATCGATCAATCATGTGTTCTTTGAGTGTCCACCGGCAGTTCAGATATGGGCGCTATCGAAAATTCCAACTAACCCGGCAATATTCCCGACTCAGGCACTCTTTACAAATATGGACCATTTATTTTGGAGAGTTCAACCGGCAATGGAAGATCATCATTTTGTGTGGATTCTTTGGTACATATGGAAAGCACGAAATAATAAAGTGTTTAGTAATTTGGATATTGATCCAATAGACACGCTTAAATTGGCGGAAATGGAGGCTTCTTTATGGGCTGAGGCACAAGTTATTCCGTCTCAGGATGAGGATCAGCACAGGTCACGATCACAGGCGATAATCTCACCTATACCGGGTAGATGGTGTTTTACGGATGGTTCATGGAAAGAACATGATAATTTCTCGGGTCAAGGATGGTATAGTACCTTGGAAGGGATTTGATGGACTTATGGGAGCGAGGAATACAAGAGCGGCTAGTTCGCCATTACAATCAGAAATGGAGGCTCTTATTTGGGCGATGGAATGTATGAGGAATTTAAGACAGTTCTCAGTTACTTTTGCAACGGATTGTTCTCAGTTGGTGAAGATGGTTTCGGAACCAGAGAGTGGTCAGCCTTTACAAGTTACTTATAAGATATTATCCACTTGAAGAGAAGTTTCACTAGTTCAGAGCTCGTGCATATACCACGAACACAAAATAAAAAGGCGGACAGCTTAGCACGTAGTGCAAGGAAGCAATCGTCTTTTGTCGTTCACATGGATACGGAGCTCCCAGTTTGGTTTACAGAGTCTATATGAGTCTGTATCTTGTTGACAAAAAAAAAAGATTAAAGTATTTACTCATGCCATCTTTGAATGTCCACCAGCTTTACAAGCTTGGTTTTTTTCAACGACATGATCAATCCCTAACATCTTCCCGCTTCCGAGTATCTATGGCAGCAGAGATTATCTTTTATGGAGAAATAATAACATCATTGAACCAAAACTAGACATGGATTCTTATCCCTGGATAATTTAGTATATTTGGAAGGCTCAGAATGATAAACCTTTTAGGGGGATAAACATAAATCCTTGTAAGTTAGGCCGTTATGTAGAGAGTGAGTGTCAAGCCTGATTCAATGTAAATGAGATGGTAGCACCAATTCCACAAGAACATAGTAGTGAGGAACCCCAAGTCTTAAGCTCGGGTAAAGTCTATTTATGTGGATGGGTCATGGATTTCCACATCTTCGTTCAGCGTTGCGGCTGGATTTGGATGGACATCTTGGAGAAGATTCAATTTATTGGGACGTGAAACTATAGACGGTGAAAGACTGCATTGCATTCAGAAGTGGAAGTATTTTGATGGACGATAGAGAGTATGCTTCAACATTCGACATAACAAAACTTCGGAACGGACTGTAAGGATCTAATCTCTATGACAAAGGAATCTCAGATTTGGCCAAGTTTAGCAACAAAACTAGCTAGAGACGATAAAGACTGCTGATATGTTTTCTGAAAATCTAGATTTCTCACATCCCTAGGGTGCAAAATGAAATTTCAGACTCTTTAGCTAGGATTCTGAAATCTTTTCATAGAGAATTGGATTATATTGGTTGTTTTATTTTGGTATGGTTATCCAAACCACTTAAAATTTTAGAAATTTAATAGTCATTCGTTGTCATATATATTTATTTTTGTTTAGTGGAGTTTTTGTATTTATTTTAATTAAGCCTCTTGAGTTGCTATGTTATAATTTACTTTTGCAAAATATTCAACTTTGTTATCATATTTGTTTCTAAAATTCTAGTTTGATTTTATTTAGTGTAGTTAGTTTCTTATTGTTTGTATGGTTATTTTAATTAAAATTTCTTATTTTTTTGCTAGTTTGATTATTTTAAAAAACATACAAATCACTTTTAAAATCTATAAACTAATAAACTTACAAATTTGAAAAAAAAATTAAGACCAGTTTAAAATTTTATTATTTAAATTATAACTTTAATTGAAAATTACACATAAACATAAATTCAGTTAAAGCTAATTAATGTTTTAGAAAACCTCCTTGTACAACTTATTTGGTTTTCTTTTGTAACACAGTAAAAAGAATTATGTGTCACATTCTAAACTGTAGTTTTGTTTTTGACGGAGTAACAAACTTTATAAGTATTAAAACCTACGACTTTATTACATGTTGTTTCTTGCATAGTTATTTGAAGTCATCTTCCATTATATAATAAATTTTTGATATTCACTTTGATCTTAAATCTATTAATATCAAAAACATAATAGATATTATTCCTTTTTGATATTTTAATTTATATTTGAATTTGATTTCTTATTATTTATTATTGTTTCCAATCCAATATATAAAACAAATATTTATAAATTTAAAAATGATAAATTTTTATATATGAATTGATTTCATAAAAAGAAGATCACCAAATAAGCTTGACATTTAAATATATAATTTTTCCTTTAAAACATTATTGCAAATATCATAATAGATATTAAAAAAATATTGAAGTATTTATCAATATTTAATAAAAATAAAATAAATAAATTAACACAAACTAATATCCTTGATAAACTAAAACTATTATACATATTTACAATAATAAAGATTTTCTTAGTTCTTTTTTTAGGTAACCGAAATAAATGCAATGAATAAAACTAACCCGATTATATTCTAAATATAACCAAAAATAATTGTGATTCAATTTGGATGAATAGATGTAAATAAATACTATATCCGCAATGTAATTCACTGAACCAATACAATTTTTATACTCAAAATTAAGATCTAATTTTAGCAACATTATTACCTATAATATTATTCTAATTATTTTTGTACATATGAGTGACTCAAAATATATAAATAAAAATAAATTATTAACCAATTATTATAATTAAGATTTTCGTC
>WHPY01000065.1:640844-710748 GCA_019776045.1 Brassica rapa x Raphanus sativus | reverse complement strand
TTTTGGGTCAAATATATATATACTTATATATATATGTGTGTGTGTTTATGAGTTTTCAAAAAAAAAAGTATTATGTTCATTTTATATAACTTTTAATCATTAACATTTTAGTTGTTTCTATTTCTATATACTTTTCAAAAAAAAAAATATCAAATCATGCATAATTTTACTGAAATATATTTTCAAGCATAAGAAAATCAATCAAGACAAATATAACTAACAAAATTAATCAAGACTCTAACATGTTTAGAACCAGAAAATATGGTTTAACATGGAGAAGTATATGCAACTCAATATACTCAAATAATAGCCAAACAGAACAAATACTTTATTCACAGAATCACATATCTAATTAAAATAATAAAATAATATTTTATATATAACTATAATTTACAAAATTAATTGATTATTATGAAAAACTGGTGGACATTCAAAGAATATATATTATTGATTCTTCGTCTGCTCCACAATTTTCACAATGTAAATCACATTTTATTTTTCTTGATTGGAGATTGTTCCTCACCAATAAACATCTTGGAATATTTTGCTAAAGAAATGTCTTAAACATTTTATTTTTCATGAATATGCTCAAATGGTCTTGGTATCTGGTCCTAAAAGTGGTGGTTGTCTAACTCTTTTCAGATAGAGATGTTCGAATTCATAGCCAGATTTGACTAAATGTTTTGCCAGACAGTGTAAAATATCATACTCTTCTGTCCATCGTAGGACACTGATTTAACGAGATGCTTTCAATAAAGGTTGCTTCTTTCTTAGTTTAAAAAAAAAAAAAAAAGGTTGCTTCTTTCTGATTCTATTAGAGATCTTAAAACCTGTGAATTCTACTTATGAAGTGTAGGGTTGATGAATTTGTCCACCATTAGTGCAGGATCAAAAGGAGTTGATTTACTATTTGATGGTCTCAGACGATTGGCTAAGATCCAAAGATCATTTCATAATAAGATAAACGATCATGTACATTCCGTAAGAGTTGCTTTTCCTGCTTTGTGTATGTGATTTTTAAAAACAAATAACAAAAAAAAATATATGGCAAAAACAATTAATGTTACCGTATTTTTCCTAAAATCTTCTTATTTTTTTGGATATAATCGTTATTTTCGGTGTGTCATCAGTTTGATTGTGATCCATAGTCAACCCTACAATATGGTGATAAAGACAATGAAATTGAATTCTAATAAAAAAAACTGTAAAAATAAACATTTAATCACTTGACTAAGGAAATTTCAACACAATCGCTATTTACAAGCAGTTGTATATATAGCAACCTGTAGATTACTATTCAAACTGTTCCGCGTGGCAGTGCTGGTGCCAACAGGGGCGAAGGCACAGACAAGCCTACGGTGGCATGTGCCCCCGGTTGATATTTAGTTTTCTTTAAGCAATTATTATAAAACTTGATTATGAAATGTCCCCAACTTTAAAATTATATATAATGGGTGTACTCCCGGCTAATTAGGTTTAGGCCTGGGGTTTAGGTTTCTACGTCCTCCCTTGGTGCCACATTTAATTAATTATTATATCTAATCTATTAAACATATATGGATCATATGATAACTGATTGGAGATAATGGAGAGTTGAAAATTTATAACTGAAAATAGTTGATTGGTGTAGTTTGTCGACCTCACAAGTCTATAATAGATTCTAATTCTTCACGTGAAGCAAATAAAACAGCAGGTTATAGCTAATCTTAGTTTAAATCAGAATAATTTATAATTTATTAACATGTTGGTGTTTGGAAGTATCGCTGGTCCTGGATAGTGAGTGAATCGGACCTCGAATAATTGGAACTAAAGTACACAAAATCGTGGACCCCACAGTCGGTGTCGGTTCTGGCTGTGACCTTATTGACTTTAGTCACATTGGTTCGTACCGTCACCGACGCCTCCATTTCTCCCTTTTTTAAAAATAGTTTTTTTATAAAACAATGCATGTTTGAATATTCATTAAAGCTTTCAAATATTTGCACATAAAAACACTAAAGTTCACATATTTCTTTTTAAGATAAACATTATATATATATAATGAATATTCAAACATGCACATAAAAACACTAAAGTTCACATATTTCTTTTTAAGATAAACATTATATATATATATATATATATATATATATATATATGTTCAAAATTTATGTAAAATAAAACTAGGTTGTGTGTATCCACAGAACACCCAACGATTACTTCAATCGCAACGAATTATATGATTAGTACCACCGTAAAGACTATTGCAGATGTAAATTATCCTCGAGTCACGATCTTATTGAATAATATATATCCAGAAATCATACAATTAAAATGTTAAAATTATGTATATAAATAGGATAAGATTAATCATATGTCCATTAATATAAGGACACAAGAATGAAACAATGCATTGGAAAGAAAATCATTTTATTTTCTAAATGTTTAATCCGGCCAAGAAAGAAACCCCGGTTGAAGGTAACCACGACGAACCGTATATAAACTCCGTCACCGTAAATCGGGTTGCCTCAGCCGTCGAATTGATGACCCGATACCCTGGCCAATTCACACGTTGCGAAAGGTTTGACCCTGGACCCGTGTTCAAATACTCACCGTAGTATAGAGTATCTAAAGCAAATGTAGTATTCCACTCCAGCCATCCTCTCGTATGTACATGACTATCGATATACGATAACATGTAAACCGTCCTAGAGAATAGCTTCCACGGTCGGCCTAGATACGTCTGGATGGTACCATTGGCCGCTTGGAGATCAGGGGTGGCCAAAACCCTAGACGCATGTATCGATATTCCGGTGTTTTGGTTTGGATCTTTCCGGTTTTGAGCTGTGATTGTGTTTTTCTGAAGGTCCATGGGTTTGCGTGCATAGATGCTACAGTTTTGTAGCACTACGGCTGCATTACCGAAAATGAAATCGACTGTACCGTAAATATCACATTCACGGAAGAATTGGCGGTTTGAATGGACGTATAGTGTGTCTTGGTAACCAATTATATTGCATCGATATATCACCGCATGGTCAGCCCCAATGCGGAGCGCGACTGCCTGGTGCTTTGCCGGACCGGCCCAGTTTTCAAATGTTATGTCTCTTGCAATAAAACCGGCTCCGCTCGCAGCTGGAAAACAAAACAAGAAACACGGTTATGTTTTTGTGTTTGATAACTCTAAATTTATTAAACATCAGAAACCAATGTAATTACGTTAGCTCATCATCAATAATAGTTTATCTCAAAATATAGATTCAACAAATGAACTCAAAAGAAAACATAAATTGGATTTATATTACTTAAAATCAAAGACGAGTTTTTGAGAAATGTCTTTACATAGAAGAAATTAATGTNTTCTTTGGTAAAACAAAGTTTAAATACATTACACTCATCTAGAACTCATTTATATATCCCACATCCAATTACGTACAAGAGTAAATGCATTGCACGTTCCATATGTCCTAATTTCTATGCATATTCAAATCTACATATATGTTCCTTGTATCATATATGCATACACATCTAGAAGGATAAACACCCTCACATGGATCGCAACCTAAAGTTGGAGGTAGGGCGCGCAATTGCTGACCCACAAATTGGTACATATATATACACATTCATGATAGGATACATAGAAGAGTTGCATTTATTTATTTATATATATATATATATATATATATATAAATAAATAAATGCAACTCTTCTATGTATCCTATCATGAATGTGTATATATATGTACCAATTTGTGGGTCAGCAATTGCGCGCCCTACCTCCAACTTTAGGTTGCGATCCATGTGAGGGTGTTTATCCTTCTAGATGTGTATGCATATATGATACAAGGAACATATATGTAGATTTGAATATGCATAGAAATTAGGACATATGGAACGTGCAATGCATTTACTCTTGTACGTAATTGGATGTGGGATATATAAATGAGTTCTAGATGAGTGTAATGTATTTAAACTTTGTTTTACCAAAGAATGTTTTATGATTTGAGTAGAGTAGACTGCCTTCAATGCACATTAAGACCACAACAACATGCATGTGAGTTTGGTTGGATAAGCGGCAGCACCACATAGGATGTGCGGTTCAGTGTAAGTGTGTTACCTAACCAAAACTTCATTATCGTACTAAAAATCCTATAAAAAAAAGTAACTGAACTACGAAGCATAAAAAAACTGATCAAATTTAAATATGGAAAATAGGTTTCAAACTAAAAACCAAATGGACTTGTTTTTGAGTAACGTGATATAATTTGTATTGAGATTGATTTTAAAGATCTACGAAGAAGAGGTCCTGATCTTCTCTAAACAACAAACAAGTAAATGTACCAAAGAACTTATAAGTACAAATTAGGTCTCAACTACCGTGAGTGAGAAAAAATGTTGGCAGAAATTTAAAGTTAGTCTGTGGCTCTGCGCAATGGTAGAAATATGTTGGAACGGAGAGCGGTACGAAGTAATGTGCTAAAAAAAAAGAAAAAAAAATTCTGTTGAAAAGATGACTAAGACAAAAAAAAGTTTAAAAATTAATGTTTACGCTATGGCTTTGTTTACTGGTTAGTACGTACAATTTACTTAAAACTAACTCTTTTTTTTTGTAAGAGTACTTAAAACTAACTTTCTTTAGTGATCGATCCATACCATAATCCATTCAAAAATAAAAACAAGTGGCCGGTAAAAGACAACTAATTTTGTAAACGGTTCTCGCTTTAAGAGAATCTGTCGGACACTCTGAACCTATCACTTCGCAATCTACACAGCTAGCTCATGGCCCCCTTTACAGTTTCTGATTCCAAGAACTTTCCTTACTATTTCTTTCTTTTTTTCCTTCCTCTTTTTATATACATTTCTTTTTATTTCAAGAGACATATATATAAATATATGTATTTCAATAGGGAAACAATACAATTATATCATAAATGTTTTTTTTTAAAGAATTATATCAAAAATGTTTTTTTTTTTTGCTAAAAATTATATCAAAAATGTTGACCGCCACTAAACTCTTTTCATGATTTTACTGTGATTACTACTAAAGGATCCTTTAGTTTTTTTTTATTTAGTTTTAGCGCCACAAAGATCTTCTGATCTTCGACCCCCAAAATATAAAAGTCTCAATGTATAATTCTTTGTAATTTGTTTAATTGTATTTTTTGTTACTTTTAACTATTTGTCTTTTTCTCTAAACACGAACTTACCATTTGTCATTTTGCAGTACTATTTTTAAAAAGTGAAAAAGGGGTAGCAAGGGAATGAAAACTTACCAAACGAAGCGGTGTGGAAAGTGGTGACATTGTCAGATATACTCTTCCCTCCAGAAATAACAGTTTTACCCTTCCCATCTCCAACGAACATCAAATTAATTTTTTTCCTACCGACCTTGAGGTTGTTCTCTTCGTACCTTCCAAAAATAACACAAAAGATTCACTGAGATGTAACGCAATTATTAACGCTTTTCCGTACAACTATAAGAGGTCACTTTCATCATTTTCACGGACGTAAAAGTTTAAAATTATACAGACATCGAGAAATTTTCGAAATGGAAAGGATAAAAACGAATATTTACCTTCCGGCTTTGACGTAAATAATAATCCGGCGGCTACTGTACTGAGGAGCTTTCTTGATAGCTTCCGATATAGTTTTGCACGTGCCGTTGCCGTCTTTGGAGACGATGATATCAGCTTGTATCTGAGTCACCGGCATTTCCAAGATCTCACGCTCTCTTCTCTTGGTCCATCTCGGGAACTTCAAGTTCTCATCTCCTGCTTCCAAGAGCCTCCTCTTGTTCTCTATCGGCACTCCGGCGAAGTCATTCCCGTCTCCGTCACCGTTCGCTGCGAATATCGCTAAGCAGTTGCTAACGAGCTCCGAGAGATTCTTTAACGCATCTTTCATCTGATCCTTCACTCCACCGTCGACGCCGACACCATCGAACCCTTCCACGCACGTGTCGTGGTTCGTAAGAGCCGAGCTCAGCCACGTCATCACGTCTTGAGGCTTCGTCTGACCGGTTGAGACGGAGACGACGGAGTAGAGAGCGCGTGAGAGCGCGTCAACGGAGTCGTCTAACAGCTCGAGGCATGAGTCGTAGGCGGAGCGGACACGTGGTGGCATGTCGAGGAAGGAGAAGGAGGAAGATGAGTAGAGCGCGTGGCTGAAGTGGTGTAACGTCATGTTCACCGTGACGTGGATCAGATCTCTGGCGGAGGAGGCGGCGAGTGAGCCGGGGAAGTCCATTAGTGAGTCAACGCATAGCTCGGGGAAACGAGTCGGCTCGCAGGCTTTTGAGATTTCTTGGCTTGGTTTCCGAGCTAGGCCTGGGAGGTCTTGGGAAGAGTTGACATTTGATCGGACTACGGCGAAAATCGCGGCGGCGAGGATCAGGGAGAAAGCTACGACGATTGACGACACTAGAAGCTTCTTTCTTCTCCGGTTAGTAGTATTCTCCGGTTGTGTTGACGTGGAGACTTGGTTCACGTTCGGAGCAGGAGCTGTGGTGGTGGCTGCGACCGAACCACTTGGTTTGGATGGCCCGAGTCTTTCGTAGCCCATTTTGTTTTATATTTTCTTTCTTGTGATTTTACATTCTGGATGATGTTTAGTGCGTATATATATATGAGTGAGTCAGTGTAACGAGAGTGGAGGCGATTATATGAGGGACACGCGTCGTTGAGTCATAAGCTAAGAATAAGAATACATTTGGTTTTAGAGAAATTACAGTTTATATACAAAATTTATACCTTAAGTGAATACTCTAAATCTCACCATGACCTTAGTTGATAGAGAGCAAACTTGTCATATCATACTGTATCTAGTTTGCTAATTTCATCATTTTTTTTGGGTTTTAAACCAATTCACTTTTGGTTTTCTTTATGTTCTTTTTTTTGACAAAAAATAATTTTAATTTATGTCTTTTATTCGAGTTTAGTTTTTTTCTTTGTTAATAATTTCGAGTTTAGTTACTTGTGTTGGTCACCATTTGTTAGTTAATAGAAAAATATATCAAAAGCGTTTACTCTCACATCTCTCTAGAAAGTTTTCGCAAAAGTTGCTTGTGTTCTGGTGGCCGGCGGCCTCCTCACCATCGGCAACCATATAATCTTCTTCTTTTGTTTTTTTGGTCCGATCTTGTACATATGTGGATCGGTTTATCTCCGGTTAACTCTGGTTGTTGTTTCTTCTTTTGTTTTTTCTATGGATTCCGACTTGTTTCGGTTTTGTCTCCGGCATGGTCCGTATTGAGTTTTATTATTTGGTTAAATTCAGTTTCCTTTTGCCGGTTTACCATAATTTTGGTTTAGTGACAATTTGTATATAAACGTTACTTTGTACAGAGTTTCAAACTAATGAGAAAATATTTTTTTCATTTCTAACAAACTTTTCTTATCTTCTTTCTCTCGACCATGAATCATAATATGGTATCAGAGTCATCTGAGCTATTTTCGGTTGATTTCTCCATTTATAGAGCTTGATTCGTGTTCGCTTATCGATTCCTCTCCTCTATGATGGTATCCTTGAAGAAACTTCTGCGAAAATCTGCTCGGATCTCTCGCCGTACGATTCGATACACCGATAACGATGATCCACCTCCTAAATCTCCTCTAATAGTTGCAGATCCCAACATCGGCACCTCGCGAGCTGTGAATTTTCCCGATTCGATGGATCCAACTCAATCTCCTCTCTTTATGCACAGATCTGATCATCCAGGTTTACAATTGATCTCTCTCCGATTGGATGGTTTGAACTAATATGATTGGAATGCTGCTATGAAAATCACTTTAGATACAAAGAATAAGATAGGATTTGTATATTGGACTTTAACTCGTCCAGATACATCGGATCCTACTTTTCGTATTTGGTCTAGATGCGATAGTATGGTGAAATCATGGTTATTGAACTTTGTTTCACATCGGATCTATCGAAGTATCTTGCGCTTGACTGATGCAGCTGATATCTGGCGTGATATCCATGGTCGTTTTCACATCTCCACGAACATTTAACCTTACTCAAGAGATTCAAGATCTTAAACAGGGTTCAATGTTCTTATCTGATTATTATACAACTCTGAAGATGTTATGGGATATCTGGAGAGCCCTGATGAACCAGATACACATTGTGTTTGTGGTAATGCTATCAAGATGCATCAGAAGGAAGATTGAGCCAAGATTTCTAAATTTCTTGCTGGATTGAATGAGTCTTATGCTATTTTACGTAGACAGATCATCATGAAGAAGGTTTTACCATCTCTGGTTGAAGTTTATAATATTCTCGATCAAGATGATAGCCAGCATGGTTTCTCCACTGCTATACCTCCCGCGGCTTTCATTGTCTCCGAGAATGTAACTTCTTCGATGATTGAATCAGCTATATGATATGTTCAGAATGGTCCAAATAAGGGAAGACCAATTTGCTCTTTATGTAACTGTGTTGGTCATATTGCAGAGCGCTGCTACAAGATGCATGGCTCCCTCCTGGTTTTGTTTCCAAATACAACAAGTTTTCTGGTGATAAAAATCAGAAACCTCGACCTGTTGCAGCTCAAGTCTCTTTTCCTCTTGTGCTTTCTGATCAGAAGCCGATAACTATGGATGGCCTTGTTAACAATCTAAGCAAAGAACAACTCCAGCAGTTCATTGCTTTCTTCAGTTCTCAGTTGCCGAGTGTCACTATTGGTTCGAATGAAGCGATTTCTTCTAAACAACCCATGGATAACACTGGTATCTCTTTTGCTTCCACTACTCTTGCTTTTATTGGTACTTTGACTGTTTCACGACATACTCTTGCCAATGAAACTTGGGTAATTGACTCTGGAGCAACTCACCATTTTTGTCATGACCGAAGTTTATTTAGTTCCATTGACTCTGCTGTGATCAGTGAAGTGAACTTGCCTAATGGAATGATGGTTAAGATTAGTTGTGTGGGCATTTTTCAACTCAATGAACATATTGTCCTCCACAATGTCTTGTTTATACCAGAATTTCGGCTCAACCTTCTCAGTATCAGTTCCTTGACAGATGATATTGGCTTACGAGTTGTCTTTGATGTAACTTCTTGTGCCATTCAGGATCCTACCAAGGGTTGGACGATTAGACATGGTAGGCGTGTAGCAAACTTCTACGTGATGTATGTTAAGAGTTCACCTACCAAGATTAATGCAGTGGTGGATATTGGTTTATGGCACAAGAGGCTTGGTCATCCATCTTACAGAAGATTGGATACAATATCTGAAGCTTTAGGAACTACTAAGCATAAGAATAAAGGAGCAGCACATTGTCGTGTTTGTCATCTTGCCAAACAGAAGAAACTATCATATTCTTCTCAGAACAATGTTTGTACTTCGAGTTTTAAGCTGCTTCATGTTGACATTTGGGGACCTTTTTCAGTGGAAACATTAGATGGTTTTAAGTATTTTCTCACCATTGTTGATGATCATTCTCGTACAACATGGATTTATTTACTTAAAACCAAGCGTGATGTTCTCCATATATTCCTTGCTTTTGTTCAACAAATTGAGACTCAGTACAACGTCAAGATTAAAGCTGTTCGACGTGATAATCCTCCTGAGCTTAGTTTCACAGATTTATTCAGAGAGAAGGGGATCATCACGTACCATTCTTGTCATGAAACACCAGAGCAAAACTCTGTTGTGGAGAGAAAACATCAGCATACTTTCAAATTTCAATGTTGCTCGTGTATTGCTGTTTCAATCTCAAGTCCCGTTGCAGTATTGGGGTGATTGTGTTCTCACTGCAGCGTTTCTTATCAACATGGTCCCTTTTCCATTGTTGTCAAACAAGTCTCCTTATGAAGTACTGATGGGTAAGGCTCCATCTTATGATCAGTTTTAAACATTTGGTTGTTTATGTTATAGTTCTACATCTCAGAAGCAGCGTCATAAGTTCATGCCTCGTTCTCGTGCTTGTGTGTTTCTGGGCTACCCGTCTGGATATAAAAGCTACAAGCTTATGGATTTGGAGAGTAATACTATATACATCTCTCGCAACGTTACTTTTCATGAGGATATATTTCCTATGGCTACAAAACAGACGTTAGATGAGTCGTCACTTCATTTCTTCTCTTCTAAGGATTCAGTACCATCAGGTTTTCACACTCCATCTTCTCCTCTTTCACCCTCACCACCATAAATTTCTAAAAGACAAAGAACAGTTCCTGCTCAGCTCAAGGACTTTCACTATTATTCACTCAATGACTCTTCTTATCCCCTTTCTTCTACTCTTTCATATTATAAAATTTCTTCACATCATCTTGCTTATATCAATAGCATTACAAACATACCCATTCCACAATCTTTTTCTGAGGTACGGGAATCTAAGGAATGGAGTGAGTCTGCTGGTAAAGAGCTTGATGCTATGGAGGAGAATGATACATGAGATGTTGTTACTTTACCTAAATAAAAGAAAGCTATTGAATGTCGTTGGGTGCATATGTTGAAATTCAATGCCAATGGGACGTTAGAGATACGTAAATCTCGAGTGGTTGCTACGGGTTATACGCAGAAGGCAGGTTTGGATTATAATGAAACTTCCTCTCCCGTGGCAAAGATGGCTACAGTAAAGTTGTTATTGAAGATTTCCGCTTCCAAGCAATGGTTTCTTCATCAACTTGATATCTCTAATGCTTTTCTCAATGGAGAACTTTATGAAGAAATCTATATGAGGCTTCTTGAGGGGTATGAAGAACGTCTTAAAGAAGTACCGACAAATTCTGTTTGCAAGTTGAAAAAGTCGATATATGCGCTTAAACAAGCATCTCATCAGTGGTTTAAGAAGTTCTCTACATCTCTTCTTATGCTTGGGTTTCAGAAAGCTCATGGTGATCAAACCCTGTTCGTGAGGCAAATTGCTGAAGATTTTGTTGTTGTGTTAGTTTATGTTAATGACATAATCATTGCTAGCACCAATGCAGATGTCTCAACTAAGCTCACGAGTGATCTAAAGGGATTCTTTAAGTTGAGAGATCTTGGGAGTCTTAAGTACTTTTTGGGTCTGGAAATTTCAAGAACTGCAGATGGTATATTTCTTTGCCAACGTAAGTATGCTCTGGAGCTTTTGACATCGACGGGAATGCTTGAGTGTAAACCATCTTCAGTTCTGATGACACCTAACTTGAAGTTATCCAAAGAACATGGTGATATGATTGAGGATCGTGGGATTTACCGACGACTTGTTGGTCGCTTGATGTATTTGACTACCACACGGCCAGATATTACTTTTGCAGTGAATAAACTTTGTCAGTTCTCTTCAGCTCCACGAACTTCTCATTTTGGTGCTGTTTATAAAGTGGAGCAACTTTCACTGTGTACCAGGTGGTTTGTGCGTTCACGGTTGTGTTTGTGACTCTGTGGGTTTCTGAGACCAAAGGGAAAATGCTTGAAGAACTTCAAGCCTTGTTCAGATGAGGAAGACTAAAAAAAAAGTTTTATTCTTTGTATTTATCTCTCCACATATCTGTTTTGGCCAAAGAACAAGAAGAAACAAAGAGATGTGTTGAGATTTTTTTCTAGCTGTTGGACTGAGAAGTTGCTAAGATTTGTTTGTTTGTTTGTTAGAGCATCCGCAATGATGGATTCCTTCTTGGAGTCTTTACTATTATTATATTATTATTTTTTGTTTTTTCTTTGTTTGAATAGTTAAGGATTCTAGTCAAAATAAGGTGTCGAATAGTGTTCCCCAATTTGGAGTCTTTAGAAAAAAAAATATTTTTTAAAGTGAAATTTATTTTTTATTAATTGCATAATTAAATAAAAATATACAATAATTATTAATCTTCATCACCAAATTTGTTCCAAATATTTTCAATTAAATTATTTTTCAATTATGAATGTCTACGTCTATCACGAACATTATTTTTCAATTGTTCACATCTAAAAAATATTTTTGTCACAAATATAGTCTATGAGAAAAAATGACCAAAATAGACTTTATTAAAGAGTGTAAATACACATTTATACTACTTGGGTTAATTAATCTAGATTTAGGGTTTAGAGTTATGGGGTTTAGGGGTTAGGGTGTAGGTCTTAGGGTTTAATTTTTTTTTAAAAAAGTTAAAAATTTCATCAATCGGGTATTGCCACGTCATTAAGGATCAACTCCTTAAATTCCTTAGTTAAGGACTCTTCCTTAACTTATGCAAATTAAATACTATTATTTAAATCTGGTTTGTCTAAAAATACGTGCTAAAGATTGGTTAAATCCCCGTTGCCGATGGCCTTATGTGGCAATAATCTTCTGTCACAATGTATATGACCACATTTTCAAGTTTTTTTGTGTGTAATTTGATCAAGTTATTCTCATAGACTTGAAGCTAGTTTGAAATCTGGTTTATAAAGATTGAATTTTAATGTTATTAAACAGTTTCTTGAAAGCTTATCAAGAGATTGCTCTGATTTTGGTACTTTAGAAATAAATAGGACCGTAGAAAACACTCACAGCCATTACCAATCACACCCTATATTTCAATGAAAAATAAGATGGAGCGTAAAGAAAAAAGAAAATGGGCTTTGTTGGGCCTAATTTAAAACTGCTAAGCTTACATTTGAAACTCATTTAATCTGCAGAACAGAAACAAAACTTGAGGAGAAAGCTAAATTGTATGCACTGTAATATGACACGTGGAAAAATAAACGCCGTCCGATTGAAAATGTATCCGTTGTTGCTGTTTAAAGATGCACTGATGATATCCGAGAGAGAATGTCTCCTCGGTTATTCACTTTTTAGGGTTTTCTTTTCTCTCCCAATTTTTCTATTTCTCGAAATTTCTGGAGATAAAACTCATAAGCGAAAGTTCACGAAATTTCTTAAATCAGTAAGTTTTTTTATTAAATCTCTTTTTTTTTTCTAAATCTTGATTGATCGTGAATATTTTTTTCTTGGTTCAGTTCATAAGGCTTGATTGATTCGATCGATTGGGCTTTTATGATTTTGGTTTAGGGTTTCAAGTTTCCTTAATCGTTTCTTTGATTATTGTTGTAGCGATCCCGGAAAGCGCTTGAATCGGAGTGGAATCATCGTTGAGGTAATGTCTCGTCTCTGTCTAGGTTAATTGTTTTAGTACGGATGATCAGTTTTCTTTGAGATTATTGTATGTATTTTAGCAATTGACATGATATTAATGATAATTCTGATTTACAGTATAACTTAGAACTTGATCGTTCACTAGATTCGGGTTACTTTTTTTTTATGTTCTGTTATGGAATGTTATCCATATCTTGTCTTGAAATTGGTTAGATACATACGTTTCTGAGTTCAAAGATTTTTTCTCTTACTAGTTTTCACTGTGGAAGTAATAATATCACTCACTTTAGCCTCTCTCTCTCTCTGTTTACAGTACGTGGGGTGTGGAGAAACCATCATTGACAGATTGAATATCAGTATGAATCTTTGACTTGAACGTCTAAAGAAGTAGCAACAAGAAAAACAGATAAGTTCTTTTACTTCTTTTGTCTTTTATGTTTAAAATTGCTTTGTTTTTTTAGTTTTATGGAACCGGTAGACACTGTTCTACTCGAGAATCTTACTTTAGTTTTAGTTTTATCAAACCCCAAATAGATCATGGGCAGACACTTATCTAATAGTGTTCTAGCCAGATTCTTATTTTGGGGACATTGTCCCGAGTCCCTGCCTGTTGCGTGAAAGCTTTAGACCCAGAGGATATTTAAACCCATCTCCCTAGAAACTGTTGGTTGTGGTAGTGCATGTCTAAGAAAGAGATGTTTGGGGGATGGAAAGTAATACATAATTTAGTACCCACGGCTTTTCAGAAACAACCATCGGCTTAAAATAGTCTTCAGACAGAAAATAGCTATGTCTTTAGACAAAGGCTATGAATTGGTTTGAGCTTGTTGGATGGAAAATAACGACCACAAGTGATGAAAACCAATTGTCCCGAGTCCCGTTGGGTGAAATAACAATCACAAGTTGTGAAAACTAATTGGAAAATCTTGTTACCCACCCACGGCTTTTGTTAATGGGTGGTTTTAGACAATATTGGTTTGAGAAAGAAGTCTTCAGACAGAGACTCTAGATCTAAACCACATCCATTGCTTTAACCACAGCTTTATGAAGCAAGTGATGTTTGAGGATGCAAAGTGTGATAAAAATTAGTACCCACGGCTTAAAAACAACAACTCTTTTGACAGAGATATTGATTGAAAACGTATGCATAAGTCAGTACCCAAGGCTTAAAAAACAAGTCTTTAGACAGAGAGTGAGATTGAAAACGTATGCATTACGTCAGTACCCATGGCTTAAAAAACAAATTTTTAGACGGAGCTGAGTTTGAAAACGTATGCATAAGTCAGTACCCATGGCTTAAAAAACAAGTCTTTAGACAAAGACTGAGTTTGAAAACGTATGCATAAGTCAGTACCCACGGCTTGCAAGAAAGTCTTTAAACAAAAAACTGTGAATCATAAAATTAGTACCCACGGCTTTTCAGAAACAACCATCGGCTTAAAATAATATTTAGACAGAAAATAGCGGTCTTTAGACAAAGGCTATGAATTGGTTTGAGCTTGTTGGATGGAAAATAACAACCACAAGTGATGAAAACTAATTGTCCCGAGTCCCGTTGTGTGAAATAACGATCACAAGTTATGAAAACTAATTGGAAAATCTTGTTACCCACCCACGGCTTTTGTTAATGGATGGTTTTAGACAATATTGGTTTCAGAAAGAAGTCTTAAAACATGACTTGATTGAATAAACCATATCCATTGCTTACCCACGGCTTAAAAAAAACAAGTCTTTAGACATGACTTGACTGAATAACGTATTAATTACGTTAATACCTGCAAAAGAAAAGTCTTGAGACAGAGACTGTGAATAATAAAATTAGTACCAACGGCTTGCAAAACAGTCTGTAGACAAAGACTGTTATTAAAAACGTTTTCAGTTTGTACCCACGGCTTTGCAAAACGGGTCTTTATTAGACAGAGACTGTGATTAAGATATCTTCATCACATAAGTACTAAGGCTTGCAAAAAGTTTTTTATTAGACAAAGACTGAGTTTTCATTGTGTACCCACGGCTTATGAAAAGTACTAAGACAAAGGCTGGTAACTGAAAACGGATTGCATTAAGACAAAGGTTTGCCAAAAAAGGTCTTTAGACACAGGCTATGAACGAAAAATTCTTGATCACACTTGTACCCACGGCTTTGCAAGAAAGTCTACAGACAAAGACAGTGAGTGAACACCTCTTCGATACGTTAACTGTGATTGAAAAAAGTCTATGATGTAATTGTATTCATCACATTGTACCCACGGCTAGACAAAGACTGGGTTGAAACATGTTCAGTTATACGGCTTAGAAAAGACCAACGGCTTACAAAAAAAAAGTTGTAGACAAAGGCTATATGATCGTCCCAATGGCTCTAAAAAAACTATTGGTTGTTTAGAAAAACAACCATCTGCTTACAAAATTTCTTTAGACAGAAAATGACTATGCCTAAGGCTAATGAGATAGTTGGAAGGATTCACTGAGACAGACTATGAGTTGGTTTTGGAGATAACGATCCCAAGTTATGAAAAATAATTGGAAATCTTGCTACCCACGGTTTGAGATAAGTCTTCAGACAAAGACTCTAAATCTAAACCACACCCATTACTTACCCACAGCTCTAATAAGCAAAAGGTGTTTAAGGATGACAAAATTTAGTACTTAACGGCTTTTTAAACAAGTCTTAAGACAGAGACACTGATTGTAAACGTATCTAGTACCCACGGCTTGCAAAAATGAAGTCTTTACACTGATTTAAAATGTATTCGTTACATTAGTATATAGTACCCACGGCTTAACAAAGAGTCATCAGACAAGGACTGAATCTATAGAAGATTCATTGCTTACTACCCACGAAATTTCAGACATCGGCTATGTTGCTTTTCCAGTACCCACGGCTTCGAAACTGTACTGCTCAGAAAACGTCTTAAGGCAAAGACTATGAGCTGAAAAAACATTTTGTACTTTACAGTAACACACGGCTTAAAAAAGGTTGGATTCATTAAGTACCACGGCTTATAAAGAAGTTTAGACAAAGACAGATTCATTATATTAGTTAGTACCTACGGCTTTACTACGTGCGGCTTATGAAGTGTAGACAAACTACAACCAACGGCTTTGTGAAGAGTTTCCATAAAAAGACTATGAATACCCACGGCTTATGAAGAATCCTTGGACAATATTGATTTACACATGACCAGCGGCTTAAAGAAGTCTTGAGACAGAGACTTATGTACCGAAAACTAATTCTTCACATTAACGACAAAACGGCTGAAAAAGACTATGAATCAAAACAGACTCCTTAGCATTTAGAAAAAGACTGCACATCAGTTTTTCGCTTTGTTGCATAGGTTACATAACCAGTGGTTTAAAACCAAGTCTTTAAGATATAGACTGTAAACCAAATTGCCAAATCTAAGACACAATGAACAAAAACTAACATTATTCCTTATTTTTACCATTTGCAGCTAAGCTCAGAAGCTAGAAAGCTACTAGTCGAGTCTTATATTGCTCTATGCATAGGTGACACACAGCTAGGAGGGAAACTGGTGATTATCCGTAACCATTCTTTTGTTTCTTTCTTTTTACTGCAAGTTATCAATTTTCTTTATCTCTGAACTTCTGTTTTCTTTTTTCATGTGAAACCGAGTCATATTATTTTAGCTGTCAGACTTCTTCAGTTATCAAAAGGTAACCTTTCAGACCTCTTTTTCTTTACTCATCTCTTGATTTCTCCCAAAATCTCAATCACATATTCATTTCTCTTATCTAGTGTTAAGTCAGGGGATATCGATCTTCCAGAGTATCAACATGGACGACACAGATGAAGTCGAGAATCCTGGTCATTGAGAAGAAGATCAACAGAAGGGTGCAGCCGAGCCAGCTCCCGCTACTGCAGGTACTTAAGCACCGTTTATACTCTTTCTCTTACTCTGAGACACTTAAGAACCATAACAAGCATCATGGTGTATTATCAATAGATAATGGAGCTGCAGCTCTGAAGCTGGTTATTAGCGAGGAAGAATATGATAGAATCACACAGGCCTTAAGTCATTCACCTTAGACAACACGAAGAAACTGTAAGCAACTAAGCACTCCTCAGTTCTCGCGACCATTACTTTCTCTCTTCAACTCGTGATACAACTCAACTCTGATGAAATCAGCAGAACAAGAAAAAGAAATACAGTTCGCAAGAGCAAGTCAAACTTGATCAGAGCCATTATTGAGGTGAATCCAATCCAAAACATTAACTATAGGGATATATTCCTCTTTTTTTACCACTTCAAGGGTAAAAATTCACGAGGTAACTATGAAGCATTTTTGCTTCAACTAAAAAGTAAAAACTAGTTTTAATTACGATTTCCTCAGGGTCTTGTATGTGTTTCAGAAGACTCAGAGACGATTTCAAATGTATCAGATTTCCTTGACAGGTATGTGCTTTTCAATACTTGTTTGTTACTTAGTTGATACAGTTATAAAAATCACAGTAGCAGACACATACATGAAGTGAAGACTAGTTACATTTGTTTAGGTATGGGCTTCAGAAACTGTTCATATCCTTATTGCCGCTTGTTCAGGTATATGTTTTTCTTCACTTTTTCTCTTACAAACAAACTGATCTTTAAGTCTTGGCAACATTTATCATCGGTCTAGTATATGTGAGATTGTAGAAAATTATTGCTTGTTGATCCTTGAAAACTAGTGATATATACTTATAAGAAAATACCATTTACGCATCAGAAATGTTTCTTAAAGAACTATTTTCATATAATCACTAACTATAAGTGATTTAGCATCTGTAGGATTCTAGAAACTGATTGATAATATATCCATTCATGAGAAGGTTACTTTATTTTGTGTTTATGTTGTTACTTTGTTTGGTGCTTGTATGTATCCTGCCGCTTGTGGGAATAGGTTTATTGAATCTTGAATGTTTAGGTCTTGTTTTATTAATCTAAACACTCTGTGATCATTTCTAAACATGCGAAATGACAAGTTCAGAATTCTCATATGCTGATGATTATTGTGTTACATTTCTGATCTTGAATGTTTAGATTGTGTAGTTGATCGTTCTTGATTTTCTAGGTGCTCTGATAATCTCATCTATATAAAGTTCCGTTTCGGTTAATAGGAACCGTAATGTTCTCTAATAGGTGGTAGATTTGGAAGTTCTTGACTTTAGTTTATTACAAAAACATCAAGTTTTTAGTTAGCACATATTATTGAGTTTCTAAGAAACGGCATTTGCAGGTTGCTTAACTAATGAGTCATGTTGTGACTTGTGAATCCATGTTATAGATTATGACTATATTTCAATAGATTCAACTTTCATGTTTAGAGAGAAAAGTCATTACTTCTTTGCAAAGACAATTTGAATTTCTTATGTACATAAACAATCATGTTCTTTGTATGTTCTAATAGCTTTGTGTTAGATTATAAGATCTGTTTCTTGCATTATGTTTGGTCATCTTATCGTCTATTGCTTCTTCTTGGCTTCAGTTGATATAACATCATTAACGTTTTTTTTTTGACGTTTGCTTCTCTCTTGATTCTTAGAATATAGTTAGTATTGTAAACTGATTTCTCCACTTTATTTTCTTTTGGATCTTAGATCACATTACTCTGATTAATTAGTTGATAATTACAGCAAGTTTCATATTAAATATAGCTTTACCTATTAATAATAGACAAAGTTGTTTCACTAGCGTAAACATAATTCTTATGACAGATAATTTAACAATGTAGTACATAATCACTATTCCCTAAAAAAGATAAACCTTAAATCTAAACACTAACATAACAAATAGAATTGTAACAAACAAATAGCATACTACATATTTTTCAAATTTTGTTATTTGTAAGGAAATATGTAATGATTACCCCAATATGAACCCAAAACTTCTATAAACTAAATACAAAACACTAATCACTAAACCTTAAAAGAAATATAAACCCTAATCCAAATATCATAAATGCACATACATAACATGAAACATTATCAAAATAGAATAGTAACAAACGAAATAGTATAGTACATATTATTCAAATTTTGAAATATTTATGATTAAATATTATTCCAACCCAAACATTTCATAAACTAAACCAAAATACTAATTATTAAACCCTAAAAAGTAATATAAACCCTAACCCATATATCAAAATACGCAAATAGTAGATAATAATGGAGTATTATTAAAATAGAATAGCAACAAACTAAATAAAATAGTAACACACGAAATAACGTATATTGTTTCAATTAAAAGACATCGATGATGGTGGTAATTAGTGGTAAGTAAAGTGAAGAAGAAGTTTGTGCACATATTAACCGGAAAAGAAGGACAATATAGTATATATTATAGTAACAATGGAGGATGTTTTTTTTAGCTAGATACCTAATTATATCTTATTACATGTCTACTCAGACCAATTTCCATATTATATAAGCAGATATTAGAGCATTTCTATCAATGAAACTCTATGAACCCCTATTTTTTTCATTATTTTAATATATTTTTTTTTTCGTTTGACTTTTTTACTAAAAAAAAAAAAATTAATCGGACCAATCGTTGGCCGCCATGTGTCATGGGACCCGCGCTACAAGGATGATCCGGGTTCATGGCAGTGATCCTCCAAGAGACAAGTTCACCTTCTGTGTAATATTTTAATATTTTTTTTTCGAAAATCGTGTGTACCTCCCCATTGAACTTTCAATGGAGATGCTCTTAGAGCTTGGTTTTGTTTACTCTACCAGGTGTACATGGTAACAAAAATGTCTTCTCTGGTCAAAGGCATACACCTTTTTTGTTCTTTACCGTCTGATTGTCATTTTCATTCACAAGCCAAATAATAAAATTTATCAATGTTTGCTTATCTTTCGAAGAAAAAAAATTGCATAGTAAGTACTCCTCCATTTCGAATTATTTGTCGTTTTAGAAGAAATTTTTTGTTTCAAAATAAGTGTCATTTTCGATTTTCAGTGCAAAATTTATTGACAATATTCTCTATTCAATTTTTCTATTGGTTGATATATGAATAGGTGTATTGGTAATAGTGTTTTTATTTTGGAAATACATAAAATTAAATATGAAACGGAAGGAGTAATAGATTACATGATACCATAAAAAAATAATTTTCCCTTAATTGATACCCGTCTTATACTTTTAAGTATAAAACCACAACTACTTGATTGATTAACTAGATTTTGATTCGCGCTTTTAAAACGCAGAATCATTTCGATTGTTAAAATTTATATTGAAAAATATTTATATATAGTTTTTAATATTGTTAGTTTAAAAAAATTTGAATTTTACAACTATGTTGATTGATTTTGTTATTTAGTTTGGGACAAAGAAATGAACTTATACTGAAACAATTAATTGAAAGTGGGATAAACTGGTTTCTAATGATCATTTATTATTTTAAGTTGCAATTAACATAATCTATTAATTAAAAAAATCCAACATAAGATTCCTGGCACATTCATAACTATAAACAATAACATCATAACAAAGATTTGTAAATATATGTTAACATCAGTAACGTGAACTATTTGACATATCATCATACCATCATATAAAAGAATATTGATAACTAAACGAAGAAGTTGTTTACAAAAAAAAAAAACTAAACGAAGAAGTGACCAAGTTTTCTTGTCCTGCATATAAGATTAGTATTTTATATAAGGGATGATCACGTCATTTTCAAATGCAAATCCCTTGTATGCTACGGTCCTACGGAAGATCCACCATTAAAGCTTCATGCTTACGTATTTTATATAAGGGATTGAATGCGTTCCAGGGATGGGCGAACCTTGGAGGAGAGGTGAACAAAAAAAATAAGAGAGTGAATATTATGAGTGTGAGTTAAAACGATCGTAGAAGCTTATCACACAGACACATACCTTTTCATCAAGAAGCTGAAAAGGTCCACGACCATGAGCTCACCCTCTTTCACATTGTTTGATCGGAAAACGGTTCTATGCTAAAGTAGACAGATTTCGATTGTGGGTTTAGTCGAAGACGTTTTTATTCAGATGAGAAAGAGTTCAGTCGGTGTACAAAAGAGGAAACAAAAGGTGAGAAAGAGAGACCGGAGCTCGGAAGCTGTCGGTCGGAAAAGTATAACGGCGAGAATACAAGATGAAAACCCTAATTCTAGCCGCCAAGTGAGTGAGCGTGATTTCGGATCCCCCTCTCGTTGTCCCTTCGTCCTCTTTTATAGCTGACGTCCTCTTGATCCCATGACCTAATCTTCGTGACCTAAGCTCGATGGGCTTTTCGTCCGTGGGCCGGGCGTCATTACTTCGACTTAACGGGCTTGGTGGCGCCGTTCTGTCGGGAGTCGGGCCGGCGCAGAGCCGTCAGTGGGCCGGGTCATCTATTAGTCGGGCCTTGTGGGAGGATGTGAATCCTGTCCCTACAGTAAGTCCCCCCCCAGTTCATTGATGAGAGGCGCGAGCCAAGCTCGATGAATTGCAAAGGAGATGGTCTGAATGATAGATGATCCGAGCTACGGTGACGCGGGATGAACAGTTTCGGATGTCGACGTCCACTCGGTGCTGCAACTTTAGTTCGTTGGTTTAGAGATCGGTATCGAATTCTCTCTAAACCGTTGGCTCTTTCCGGTTAGTTTTGGTTATCGCGGGAAATCGGACCGGTGTTTCGGTCTGGTGATTGTTGGTTTAAACCGACGGTTCGTTACGGTTTACTCCGGTTCTCCGAGAAGACGAAGCGACGCGTTGGATTAATGAGGCAATTAATGTCTAATCAAGGCCCAATTAGGCCCAGATAGACCTAATTATGACGCCTCGATTAGACGCGAATCCCTCTCTCCTATATATAGTGCCCTTCCTTTTCATTTCTCTCATTTCTTCTCCGCGAAATCAGGTACTTTCTCTCTCTTCCTCCACTTCTCTCTCTAGTTGTTGTTGTAGAATATATAGCGGTATGTCGGCGAGTCGGAAATTAACGAGAGAGCAAAAAGGGAAGAGGGTGGCGAGTGGACCCGACGCGGGAGCTGGGGATGAGGCCGAGCGAATCCATCGGGAGGCGATGATGGATACGGAGAATATGGACCGTGCTCAGAGGCTGCTAGTGTCCGAAGCAGCGCAGCTTCTCAGAGAGGAGAGAGATGGGACGGCCTCTCGGACTCGAGAGTCCGGGAGGGATGGTCAAGGAGGAGCGAGAGACCGGGATCCCGTCCCTTCCTACATACCGACGGTCTTTTTTCCCGAGGGAATCTTCGAAGAGCTCTCGGCCTTGCCACCTGAATTCATTCGTTCTCCTGATGTGGCGGGGCAAGACTGGGACAACGTTGAAGGAACTCGATCGACGCTGAGCAGTGTGAAGAAGTTACTCCGGGATTTCCGAGGGACCGGGGTGACTTTCCTGGTTCCTTCGTCCGATCAGAGGCCGTGGTCTCCTCCGCTCGGCTATCAATGCGTCTACGAGTCCTATTTCCAGAAGGACACTAAGTTGTGGTTCCCGATTCCCAGATTGGTGACTTCATATGCGAGACGTCGGGACGCGGCGATAAGTCAGTTTCTGAATGGATCGTACCGACTAGCCGTAGCGCTGATGGTTATGGCCGCCGAGAACGACGTGTCGTTAAGTGTTCGGGCCTTCGAGGAATTGACATCCGTTCAGACGATGAACGATGGGCTTTGGGTTGTCAAGATGCGCCCGAGCTATAATGTAGTCACCGGGTATCCGAGCAAGACGAACGATTGGCAGAGATACTATTTTTACGTTAGGGCGGATGAGTCGGCTTTCGAGGATCCTCCCAATGACGACTATCGGGTCCTATGGAACCCTGATATTGGTAGATTGTCTTTGATTATCTCGGACGCTTCTTCGGGTTGCTGACCTTATGTTTTTTTTTTTGTGTTCGTCGTTTATGCAGTCGATCACCCGACATCGTCTGCGTACCCGGAGGATTTTCTTACAGGCGCTCGTAAGGTTGCCTTGCTTCATCAGGAGTATTGGAATACGATTACTCGGGAGAGGATTCGCCGGAGCATCGATAGGATATCGAGAAGTAAGTATTGCTTTATTTCATCCATTTTTTTTTAGTTTGCGAGGGCTCGCTCCGATGGCTAATCTTTTGTCGTGTTCTCTCGCAGGGGATTGGGATTCGAGCATTCCCTTGGATAGCGTTCCTGGTAAGAGGCGTCTGTCGCTTTTCATTCCGCGCATTCAGAANAGGCGTCTGTCGCTTTTCATTCCGCGTATTCAGAAGCTAATCAACAACGCTAGGAAGATGAGGCCTCAGCCGAACTTGAGTGAGTTGATAAGGGCTCAGCTAAATCTCCCGAGAGCCGATCCTCCGCGCCGTGTGTCGGCGCCTGTTGCCGAGAGTCCCCCGCTAGCTGTCTCGAGAGACGGATCTCCGGTTATTGCTGAAGACCTTCCGATTGAGGATCCATCTGTGGACGTTCAGCAAGTCGTGGAGGCTTCTGAGGACGCTCCGGTGATAGCTCCCAGTCCTTCAAAGAAAAAAGGGAAAAAGAGGTCCCGGCGCGATTCTTCGACTAGGGTGGATCAGGAGGAGGAGTCTGTCGGTTGTCCGGATGCTGAGGGCNCAAAGAAAAAAGGGAAAAAGAGGTCCCGGCGCGATTCTTCGACTAGGGTGGATCAGGAGGAGGAGTCTGTCGGTTGTCCAGATGCTGAGGGTCCTCCTAAGAAGAAGAAGAAGGGAGCTAAAGCCGGCGAAGGGCCACTTTTGCAGGAAAAGACTGGTCCTCAGGAAGATGATGGTGGGGATGCGGCTGCCGATTCCACGGAGGAGACGGGACGTTCTTCCCCCGAGGCTCAGTTACTATTGAACAGGAAGAGGAAAGAGACGGGTCCCAGCGAGGGGCACACCCAAAGCGAGGATCCGCCGGCTCCCGTTCTTACGACGGCTCCATCGACTTCTAAGCCTCCGGCTGGACGAGGCTCCGCCCCGAGGAGAGGTCCTCCCGAGTTCCCGGATAAAGTGTCTTTTGAGTATGACGGGACGACTCCCCTTATCTACGCTCCGGGCAAGTGCGCGGAGCTGATGAGCCAGATTAACGGTGGTCCCCGGCCATTGCTCTTGAACGATCTCATCTTCAAGAAGGAGTACACTGATGCTGCTCAAGCCAAGCTTCGGGTAAGGATTCTTCTTGTCTTTTGGTTATAGCTGTAACAAATATTCTCGTCGAGGTGTTAACCGTCATTTCGGTTTCCTCCTTTTGCAGGGTGATGGGAGCATGAATTTCGTCGTGGAGTTGTACGACACCGAGCTCAAGGCGACTCGTACTGAACTGCGGCGCTCGGAGAAGCTGGTGAAGGCCAAGGATGCTTTTATTAGAAGGAAGAAGGACGAGTGGACGGCGGAGACTGATAAACTCAAGGCGAAGGCAACCCGTGCGATCTCTCGTCGGAAGGCTCAGAAGGAGAAGCTGGCTGCTACCGAAGCCGAGCTGGGCGTCGTTCAAGAAACCGTGGGGATCCTTGAAACCGAGATAGCACTGATGAAGGAGAAGGAAGAAGAGACTGAGAAGGATCAGGTGCGGATCCTTGAGCAGTGCCAAAAGAAGATCGATCACCAAGCAAAGGAGATCGAAAGACTGAAGCGTTCTCGGATTTTCGAGGTGACGCAGGAGCGGATCCGCGTTCAGACTGAGATGATTGCAAAATGCAACAGGCGATTTCGCAACATAATGGACCGGGAGAAGCGTCGCGGGCCTTTTGATGATGCCAATGCCATGTACAATCAGGCGTTCGGAACGAGGTCTTGCCTTGAGGTTCTGCTGGAAGCGGGCCGTGACATCCCGCAGGACACCATTGATATGTTCGCGGCTCAGGAGAAGGATTATGATCAGGCGGCTAAGAAGCTCGAAGTGGGAGATATCCCAGAAAGCGACCTCACTCTCTCCCCGCTCGTGTTGCCTTCTCAGTTCGTCGACGAGGGGATGTTAGCTGGCCTTAACACCTTCGGGTCCAACACCAATCTGATCGATCCGACCGACGCGGCTTCTCTCTCGGACTCGATCGCTGAAGGATGCGAGCACAGGGAGCTCCGCGACGGTTCTTCGCGAGGGATGGTTTCGGTTGGCGATCCTACCGGCGCTTCGACTTCCACTGACCGGCCTCTGGAAAAAGGAACCTTGGAGAAAGAACCGATTCTGGACGTGGCTCCGATCCTTCTCGCGTCAGACACCTCTGCTGATGATCAGGAGGACGATCAAGGAGAGGAAGAGGTCGAGGGATCCGGGAAACAGGGTGAAGACGAGGAGCATGGATCCGGGGGACCGGGGACGGAAGTTCGGAGGTCCGAGGAGCAGGGACCGGATGTGACCGAGGATCCTGCTGAGGATTAATCCTCTCTTCTTCCTCCTTGTTATGTTTGTTTTTGTGCCTTGTTAGGCTTTGCTTTTAAGACTTGTAGTACTTTATTAGCTTGCCTGCCGATCGACTCGGCTTTGGTGGATGGAATCCGAACTTTTGTTTAAACGAATGTGTGCTATTGTTTTAATCTTTATCACTTCTACTTTTGAGGGAGTAGCTTGTGTTGCTCCCCGAGGTGTCGTGCGGTGAGACCATAGAACGCCATCTAGTTCGTCTGCCCAGCATCCTTTTTTTAGGTCGAGTCGTTTCTTCAGACCATCGATGATGGTTTTGTTCGTTGACTCGGCTTGTCCGTTGCACTGCGGGTACCTCGGCGTCGCGGTGTTGAGACGGATTCTCCATTTCTCACAGAACTCACGGAAGTTGTGCGAGATAAATTGGGATCCATTGTCGGTGACTATTTCGTAAGGAAGTCCGTGACGGCAAATGATATTTTTCCAGACGAACTTCTGTACTTCCTTGTCGGTGACGTTTGCGTATGCTTCTGCTTCCACCCACTTTGTGAAGTAGTCAGTTAAGACAAGGATGAAGCGCTTTTGCCTGGAATTCGGCAATGGGCCAATTATGTCCATTCCCCACCGCATGAAGGGGTATGGTGCGGTCATGGTTCGGAGGAGTTCGGTCGGACTGTGGATCGTAGAAGCGTGGCGTTGGCATTTGTCGCAGTGGCGAACGTAGGAGTCGCAGTCTGTGTTCATTGACGGCCAGTAGAAACCGAGATTCTTGATTTTCAGAGCGAGGGCTCGTCCTCCCGAGTGATTGCCTGCCGCGCCCTCGTGGGTTTCTGCCATAACGAGCCTCGTCTGTTCGCCATGGATACATTTGAGGAGAACTTTGGTGGCGGTCCATCGGTGGAGTTCTCCTTCGGTGACGACGTAATGCGCGCTGCGTCGCTTTAGTCGCCTTGCTTCCCATTTATCCGTGGGTAACGTTCCATGGGCGAGGAAGTTAATGAACTCGAGACGCCAGTCGGTTGTTTGATCATCGTCAATCATCGCAGGGGAGTCGTCGATGGGAGATGTTGCTTCGGTGACCGAAGCAACGGTCTCCCCTTCCTGATCAATGCTGGGCTTCTCGATTCTGTGGATCGGAATCGTCCGCTTCACTTGATCGTGGAGTTTGCTACCGAGGGCAGCAAGAGCGTCTGCGCAGACGTTCTCCCCGCGGGGGACTTTCGTGAGTTCAAAGGACTCGAAACCTTTGGCTAGGTCTTGGACGATGCGAAGGTAAGAATCCATTCGGTCGTTTCGTACGTCGTAATCTCCGTGGTACTGACTGACGACAAGCTGGGAGTCGCAATACGCGCTTAGTCGTTTAACTTTGACTGCTTGGGCGAGACGGAGTCCCGCAATGAGGGACTCGTATTCTGCCTCGTTGTTTGAGGCGTTAAAACCGAAGGTGAAGGATTGTCGGATCAATTCCCCGGTTGGCGACTGCAACTGGACGCCTGCACCCGAGCCTTTGTTCGTGGAGGAACCGTCCACGTGCAATATCCAGTTGTTACTAGGTAGAACGAGGTCTTGTTCGAGCTCCGGCGTGAGCTCGATAAGGAAATCGGCAAGGACTTGCGACTTGGCCGCTGTGCGGTTCTTGTACGTTATGTCGTGAGCGCTAAGTTCCATTGCCCATTTAGTCAATCGTCCTGACTGATTCGTGTTCTGCATCACCGTCCGTAGAGGCTGGTTGGAGAGAACCTTGATACTGTGTGACTGGAAGTAGGGGCGAAGTTTACGAGCCGAGGTAACGACAGCAAGGGCCATTTTCTCCAGAGTTGGGTAGCGGGTTTCCGCTTCGGTCATGCGTTTGCTGATGTAAAAGATGGGTTTCTGTTCGCCTCGGTCTTCTCGGATGAGGACGCTGCTAACTGCTGAAGAAGTGACTGCGATATAAAGAGACAGGATATCACCGACTTCCGGTTTTGCGAGGACTGGGGGTGTAGTGAGGTATTGCTTGAGTTGAGAGAATGCCTCTTCGCACTTATCGTCCCATACGAATCGTCTGTTCCCTCGCAACAACTCGTAGAAAGGAAGACACTTGTCGGTTGATCGGGAGATAAACCTGTTGAGGGCTGCGATTCTGCCGGTTAGACGCTGCACCTCTCTACTGTTCTTTGGACTGGGTAGGTCGAGGATTGCTGATATCTGCTTCGGGTTGGCCTCGATGCCTCGCTGGGTCACTATGTATCCGAGGAACTCGCCCGAGGTGACGCCGAATGTGCATTTGGCCGGGTTGAGTTTCATCCCATACTCGTTTAACGTTGTGAAACAATCGCGCAGATGGTCGAGATGATCGCTCGCGTGAAGCGATTTGACTAGCATGTCATCGATGTATACTTCCATGGTATTGCCCAGTTTGTCAGCAAACATCTTATTGACGAGGCGCTGGTAAGTCGCTCCAGCGTTCTTCAGGCCGAAAGGCATGACCTTGTAGCAGTAGGTTCCCCGATCGGTGATGAAAGCGGTCTTCTCTCGATCGTCGGGATGCATCATTATTTGATTATACCCCGAGAAGGCATCCATGAAGGTAAGCAGTTCGTTGCCTGCTGTTGACTCGACCAGTCGATCGATATGGGGGAGTGGGTAGCTGTCTTTCGGGCATGCCTTGTTGAGATCGGTGAAATCTACGCAGACGCGCCACTTCCCGTTTTTCTTTTTGACGACAACCGGATTTGCTAACCATTCGGGGTACCGGACCTCGGTGATGGATCCTGCTGCGAGTAATCGGTCTACTTCCTCGTTGACTGCTTTCGATCGATCGGGCCCGAGTTTACGCCTTTTCTGCCGGATTGGTTTGAAAGTGGGGTCGACGTTCAACTCGTGCGAGGTTATAGTCGGATCGATTCCCTTCATGTCTGCTGCGGACCAGGCAAATGTTGAGGCATTCTCTCGGAGGAAAGAGGTGATCTGGGTTTGCATTTCATCCGAGAGAAAGGCGCCGATTCGTACGACCTTTGTTGGATCGTTCACGTCGAGCGGGACTTCGCGGACTTCTTCCTTCTGAGGATATACTTTATGTATAGGTTTGGAGACGGAGTTGATGAGGGATGCAGATTGCTGGAGTTTCACCGTCGCAATGAGTATTTCTCTCGCGGCCTGTTGGTCTCCACGGATGGTTTGCGTACTGCCATCCTTGCCCGGGAACTTGACACACTGGTGGTAAGACGACGGAATGGCTCTCATTGCATGGAGCCAGGGTGTCCCAAGAATTGCGTTATACGGCGCTCTGGCTTGTATAACGGAGAATTTCACCGTGCGAACGATGTCTCCTGCATAGACGGGGAGGCGTATCGTGCCGAGCATCTGCTCTGAGGCTCCGTTAAATCCGGTAAGGGTGCGAGAAGATGGTTTCATGTTCTGCAGATCAACGCCCATCTTATCCAGCGTATGGCGGAAGATGAGATCGACCGAGCTCCCGGTATCGATCAAGACTTTGGTGACTTGGCATTCTCCGATCCCGATGTCGACGAGGAGTGGATCGTTGTGAGGCATGTGTATGCCCCGTGCGTCGGCGTTGGAAAATGTTATTTGATGGTCGTCTCCAGCAGGCGAAGGCCAATGTCTGGAGGTAACGGCTTGTCGCCTGTAGTCTTTGACTGCTCTGACGGAGTCACCGCAGAGGGGGGATCCTCCCATGATTACGCTGATCCGGGGGAAGCGACTCCTGCGTCGAGATTCGATCTGTTCGCGGAGGTCGTTATTCCCAGTGTCGTCTGCAGCGGTTGCGGAGGATCGGCGTTCCTTTGCTTTTTCCAAGTGCCTACGCAGGTCCGATCGTTTGGAACGGTTGAGCTTTATCCTCAGGTCGTCAACCCTAGAGTTGAGGCTATCGCGTAGATCGGAAACTTGGAAAGGGTGATCTGGATCGATCCTTCGGGACTTGGACGCGCTGTCTGTGATATCGTAAGACGGAGCTTCGGTGGGTACGAGGATCGTTGCAGCTGCGGCTTTTCGCTTGAGCAAAGTCCGAAGGTCGGTCCCTTCTGCGTCGGTAGCGTTTACTCGGGGAGAAGTCTGCGCAGTCTGCTCGTCGTCCGAAGAGTCGTTTATTTTGGAGAGGATGACCTCTACTCGCCGACGGTTCCTCGGCTGTTCTTCGTCAGCCGATGAGTCGTCTTTATCCTGAGCATCCTCGTCGCCTGCTTTGGCTTGAGGTTGCTTCTCTTTGGATTTCTGAGACTTCTTTTCCTTGTTTTTGCTCCAGCTCTTGCCGTTCTTGGGCTTTGGTTTGGGGGGCGGCTCTATCTCCAGCTTTCCGCTTTCCACGGATGACAAGAACTGTTTGTAGAGAACGTTGCACTCATTCGTGTTGTGAGTGTCGACTTTGTGATAGGCGCAGTACTTGCGGGAAGGGGGTGCGCTAGGGCCCGAGGACTCGGGCGACGTTGAGCCTTTCAGATCGTTCTCGGAGGGCGGGCGGTTGTAGACGTTCCACCCTTTTTCTCGGACTGCGGCAGTAGACGCGGGATCTGCTTCGTCAGTGACGGCATACGCGAAGTTGCGCTTTGGATTGCCGGAGGAATGTTGCCTCGGCTCCTGTCGGTTATCACTTGTCTTAGCTGAGTTCTGCTTCGCTGCTGCGTCTTTTGCAGCGTTCTGTCGTCCGATGATTGCCTTCGTGTCTTCCTCCATTTTTATGAAGTTATGGGAACGCGCTATGGCATCTGCGAGAGAACGCGTCGGGTGTCGGTAAAGGTCGGCTCGGAAAGTAGACTTGAGGTGAAGGGTGTTTTTCAAGGATTCGACGGCGATCTGGTCGGGGATGTCTATCTTCGAGACGACAGATTTGAACTTTTCCATGAAGTCGCGGAGACTCTGACCGTTGGCTTGGGTTAGGTTCCACAGATCGGAAGCGGTTGCTTCCTCGCGAGTGAACATGATATAGTTCTTCAGGAAGGCGGTGGAGAGGTCATGGAAGCTGTTGACAGAGTTTTCTTTGAGGCCGGTAAACCAAGCCAAAGCCGTTCCTTCTAGGGTTTCGACGAAGAGCTGGCAAAAGCCGGCGTCTTTCTCTTCGTCGGAGAGATTTGCACGGCGCATAGCGATGTTGAACGATGTGACGTGGACCGTGGGGTCAGAGAGTCCGTCGAAAGTCGGCAAACGGAGCTTGTCCATTTTTCGGAGTCTAACATTGGTTATCTTCGCGGAGAAAGGGGTACGGAGAGACTCAGCGAGGACGCGTTCGATCTGCGGAGCAGACGTTGTCACGTGGTGTATTTGCGAGCTGATGTCGAGGATGAACTGCTTGAGCGCCGCGAGCTCGTTGATGGTTTGCACGTCGGAGGCGTCTCCGCGAGCGTTGGTTGTCTGCGCCGGCACGCGGTCGTCGGCGTCGGGAGCATCGTCTTGAGTAGGTAAGGCGCCGGCCGTTCTCTCGGTGGCGAAAAGTTGTCGCCGGTACGCTGCCGTCGTTGCGTCGGCGTTAGCGGCGAGGGGGGCGATGAGAGCAGCGAGAGCGGTGAGCTGGTCGGTTACTGCTTTTTGGGCGGCGTCCTGTTGAGCTAGACGGGCCATAATGGTGTCGATAGATGCTGGTGGTGGCGCCGGCAAGGGAGTTGCCGGTGTTGGGGTTGGAGTTGGCTCACGAGCATCCTGCTCTTCGCCGGAAGTGGAACCGTCGTTAATCGATCCCATCTGGTGTTGACGTTACTTCGCTTTGCCCCACGGTGGGCGCCAACTGTTTGATCGGAAAACGGTTCTATGCTAAAGTAGACAGATTTCGATTGTGGGTTTAGTCGAAGACGTTTTTATTCAGATGAGAAAGAGTTCAGTCGGTGTACAAAAGAGGAAACAAAAGGTGAGAAAGAGAGACCGGAGCTCGGAAGCTGTCGGTCGGAAAAGTATAACGGCGAGAATACAAGATGAAAACCCTAATTCTAGCCGCCAAGTGAGTGAGCGTGATTTCGGATCCCCCTCTCGTTGTCCCTTCGTCCTCTTTTATAGCTGACGTCCTCTTGATCCCATGACCTAATCTTCGTGACCTAAGCTCGATGGGCTTTTCGTCCGTGGGCCGGGCGTCATTACTTCGACTTAACGGGCTTGGTGGCGCCGTTCTGTCGGGAGTCGGGCCGGCGCAGAGCCGTCAGTGGGCCGGGTCATCTATTAGTCGGGCCTTGTGGGAGGATGTGAATCCTGTCCCTACACACATCAAGCGCCTATAAGAAACGTAAAAACTGAGAAACATATGGACATATATGTATATGACGCAGACACCAACAAATATCATATAATCCGTATGCAGCAGACAGATAAAGTCATCAGAGTTACCTTCTCATCCAGATCCAGGAAATCAGTTCACCTCCTTTCTTGACGTTCAGGGCCTCCCAAAACCGGAGAATTCTAACCTCAGCAAGAAGCGTGTAGGAAGTAGTCATTACTGGAACCAAAGCAAGCAACAAAAAATATCTTATTTTCAAGTAAGAGGCGTTTGGATAAATTAATTGTGCACAATATGAAAAAGGAGAGACAACGCAAGATAAGAACACATGTAATTGGTCATGTTAAGAAAGTACACACGAACACTGAGCTAAATGCAATCATTACAGTGATCCTTATTCAATATACGTACCTATGGGGTGAATTCAAAACGTAGCGGTAGCTATTAAGTTCAGAGAATGTGACAGATTCAAGTTTCTTAACACTACCATATTTGGAAGATATACCAGAAGAACCACTCGCTGCTCTACAGAGCCTGCAGTTGGTATGTTTAATGTGGGAATTAATGTCGTAGTATTGTGAGTGGCTTGGCTGTCAAGAAAAAAGTAGAACTGTGTTCCTAAACCAAGGTAGTATAATGGAGGTGGATTTATTGAAAGATGAATTCTAAATACATACCGGAAAAATCTAAGTTGGTGTTAGCGAGAGCCGTTAGCTGTTCATACTTGCAAAACCTGATTTTTTTTCGCTGGGATGCCAGCCGTCGGGTCGACAACCTCGACAAAGCTAGTATGCTCGTTAAATCAAATATAGACAGGAGAGGCGCACAGTTTGGAGTGGTTATAGCTTCTAGCAACATAGAAAACACTAAGCTCGTAGACAGCGCCTTCACTCAGTAGATTTTTAAAAGTGCAGAGCCGATGTGCGATGATGGTACCTTGTATCAACATTGACTACAAATGAAAACAGTGGATATTCCGGGCAGATCAATTGGGAAATATCCATTATTGTTAGCTTCAGTTTGGTGAGAAATCGAACCGCCATCAAAAAGATAATTGGAACCGAGATTTAAACTGAGAATTATACTGAAGTGGAGATAAGAGTAAGAAGCTATGAAGTTGGATATTAGGCGTTACAGGGGGAAGCTTTTAGGTGAAGAGTAGTGACAGGATTGGCCAGATATCAAAAAAAAAAAGAAAAAAAAGAAGGGTCCTGGGGTTTGTGGTTGTTCATCAACAAACTTTCAATTGCTAAGTTCACAAGTTCTTATCGTGTCTCTTAATATACTGCTAACAGAAATAATTTCATCCAAAGATTAACATAAAACACATCGTCAATAAACCAAAATATCCTAATTTTCATGTTCTTCCCCCTAAAACCTATGTGATTCCTCCTCTAATCTTTTTATCTTTCGTGACTATGCTTGGTACAATACTCCATTGCCGATGTTGATTTCCTTTGTTCATCTTCTGTTGTAAAACTTCACATCTCAAAAAGTTGTTTTTGTTATTTCCATTACTGAATTTTTCAGAAAAAGCATTCTAACTATATGACATTTAAGACTATTTTGTCTTGTGGTTTATTGTTTCTAATTGAAGGATGTGAGACAATACTAACTTACTCCAATGTGGTCGTCAATATTTTCAAACTGAAACAAGTAAAAATAAAACAGCAATCTATATTATTTTTTTTTTTTTTCTATATTAGGTTTGATAATACTTTTTTACAGATTTATGTTTATTTTGAGCAATGCAATATGAATATTGAGTTTTATCAAGAGGACACATATGTAACAATTGTTAGAAAAAAAACCCTGTAAAATGCTATCACATGCCTAATTTGAAAAGAAAAGTTGGTTGTGGGCCAGTGGATTTTGTCCTTTAGGAAAACATAAACATCTTTCCAAATCACCACAAAAGGGATTGTAAGAATATATACGATGAACATGTTGAATAAATATTTAATTGTTGAATAATCACAATGGGATGTTGAATAATTAAGAAAGAAGACGTGAATTCAATCTGGTTGAACAAATTCAGCAGGTTGAAAGAGGAAAAAGTGGAACCTATAGAGTTGCTTTGGTTTTTCAGCAAAAAAAAGCAAAAGAGATGTCGAATTTTTTTTTTTAAATAAAATAACTTGATTGGTATGTGTCACTACACTATTAGTTGTTCTATTTCATAGATTTTCATTTTATCGTAGTTTTTGAGATCAATTATCTTATATCAAATAATATATTCTTACAAAGAAAAACTATCAAAACTCATGATTTTTCATATTTTATGGGTCTGAATGTAATGCATACCAAAAGCAAAAGAAAAGAAGAACAAAACATGTAGTTCAATCTGCATTTATGGTTCATTCACCTTTCAATACGCAGAACCACACAAAAATAATAAAATAATAATTAACTGTTTGAAGGGCATTTTGTTTGTTAAAAATTGTATTGCAGGGAAGGAGGAAAAAAAGTCGGGTAAAACACAAATGCCTAATAGGCTAATTACTATTTTTTACTATCCTTTCTTTTGCCTATAAATACTACACCAAACACAATTTTATTTATTTCCTTTTCAATTGTATACATATCATTAAATTCATGCACATTTAAACCAAAACTAATTTTTAAAGTATGATTTAATAATTTCATTTCTCATACCTTTGTAACAATTTATTGTTAGATGAATTTATTTATAGAAATAATATGTGACATATATATTTTATAATGAGAAGAGGAGGCATTGATAGTTTTTTTTGCCTAGTTTATAAATTTCATATAAATATGAGAGTTGATAACAATTACAAATGGAGATAACTGCAAAAAATAATTAAAATTAATGTAAAACCTAGGTTACTTAAAACATCTAGCAACTACTAGGACCAAGGTATATTTTGGTATAGTAATTAACACATTAGTTGATGAACCAAAAATATCATAATTGTCTATTTTTTTCCTTAAAATCCTATGTGATTTCTCCTCTGATCTTATCTTTGGCGACTATCATATTAACTTGACATGAACTTTTCAGTTACTGAAAAACAGTTAAGTATTATGATGCCTAAAATTTCCAAGTAATGTACATTTTGATGCCTATATATGAACTGTGTAACAAGATCATTCCGTATTTTGAGAAAATTTAGGAGTCCTGGTCCTCTGCAGATAAAGACATCGGTTATAAAGAAACGCACAACCAACACATATGTATTTCAGGGAGAAGATATTCCAAGATAACATAAGGCATTCTCGTATTCAAAGCCCAAAAAATATTATGTTGATTTGGTATCAAAACCACTTACTCTTTAGAAACATCTGCAAATTCCTCCACCAGCAAGTAAAATGCATCATGATCACCTAAATTTAATTACTTCCTCTAAAAGTAATGTTCTATATCTTTCTGAATTTTATGAGACACCGTTTCATTGTTTTTAGGGACATTCTCCAAAACAACTTTACTTACAATTCTGTTTTTTTTGTCACAAATTATACAAAAAAAATTCTATCGGCTGATTCCATCAACTCATGACCTTGAAAAGGTAATCCTTTATGCTTAAAAAATCTATAAGCATCAAAGAAACATTCAATCTGATCTTATATATATTTTTGGATATGTTATCCTGCATAAAAAAGATGCGCGATTGAATGATCTTGATCCATAAAATCTTTTGTCATGAATTTATCATTTCCACTTTTGTTTCAGTGTATTCTTAAAACAAGTAGCAAACCAAACAAAATAATTTGTCTTTTCTCACTATATTCCAACCAATTTTCATAGAGATCAAACGAAACGACATTAAGTCATCTAAATTTATTCCCCACCCATGATTTTTCTAAATCATTACAACAAGGTAGGGGTGTGAAAATGAGCTACCTCGCTCAGCTCAACTCAGCTTATAGTGAACTCGGCTCTTTCATGAGCTAACTCAGCTCAGCTCATTTATTATATGAGCTTCAATAGGTAAGCTCGAACTCAGATCATCTAGATTATGGGTTAAATGAGCTAACTCGTGATCTAACACAAAATAAAAATAATAAAAATTAAATTAAATTAAACAGTGATAAAATAACTTCTATGATATTATTCAAAAATTAAATATTAAAAAATCCAAAACATAAATATTAAATACTAAAAAAAAAACAATTCATGACAAAAAAAACCGAACTCCTAAAATAAATTAAATTAAAGCAAAACGCCAAAATCAATGGTCCAAATTTGGGATCAATGAAGCTTGTGAGAGAGATAATAGGGTTAACGTGGGTTTATATAGAACATTTTGATAATTTCTAAACATGATAGTTTCTTTTTTCTTTCTTCGAAAAACGTATGGATAACTTTTAAAAGTTTTATTCCTATATTACTTATGTATGTTTTACACTTTAGTTTGAAAAGATAAATATGATAAATATAGAAATCATCTTTTTCGTAAGAAAAATAGAAGTTATATATATAAAATTACAAGTATAAAATAAATAAGCTCATAAGTTAGCTCATCTATACTATTAAAGCAGATGAATGTTTATGAATTTGTCCCTGAAATTTTTAAGTAATTAAAAAAATTGCATGTATTTTTTTCCAGCATTATTTGAAACCAATCAAAAGTCATTATTTTGCAATTACATTAATGAGTATTTAATATAATTCAGTTCTTACCCTTTTTAAAAATTTTGTTTCCTAAATGTTTGTATCATATCTTTCCAAATTTTTTTCACATTATTAATTATTTGAAAGTATTTATTAAATAAAACTTCAAAATAAAATCAAGTTGAAATAACAAATGATTACATCAACAAAATCATAATACGGGTCTGAATTATCTCAACTCCTTAAAATCTATACTATTAAAGCAGATGAATGTTTATTAATTTGCCTCTAAATTTTTTAAGTAATTACAAAAATTGCATGTACTTTTTTCCAGCATTATTTGCAACCAATCAAAAGTCATTATTTTGCAATTACATTAAAATTATTTAATATAATTCAGTTCTTACCCTTTTTGAAAATTTTGTTTCCTAAATGCAAAAAATCTTTCACATCCCCTATATATTAAAAGAGAAACATTTAAAAAGTTGTAACCTTAAGTTTGTATTAATTGAAAATAACTCCTTCCTACGTGGCAATCAATTAGATAGTTAATTAGTCCTACGTGTCAGCCTTACAATAAAATTGAAAAACATGTTGGTCCAATTCGATTTTTATATTTCACTAGGAACATTTAATACCAACTATATGATATCTCTTATATATTATAGTTTTCATTAAACTAATTATAAAACTAATTAAAGTGTACAATTAATATTTTATTTTCTTTCCTTAAATAAAAATTACGGAATTTCCAAATATGACTAATATATATGACAATTAATGATTCTAATAATAAAGATTTGATAACAATCTAAGTCTCCTCCATAATGTTTTGTTTAATTTTATATTATTAAAATAAATTAAACAATAAAATTAGCTACAAAATTAAAATTTAGAATTTTTTTCGTATATGTTATATTTTGAATTTTTAAAAACGACATAAATTACTAAAACTGTTAAAATTATTATGTTAAAAATTAATGATCAATGGTTTAACATTTTTATTATAAAAAGATACACATGATTTTAAAACCATATGAGTAAAAAGTATCATTTAATAATAAAACAAAAATATATATATATAGATTAAACTATATACCATATAAGATTACATAAATATTTTAATTTCAAAAAATTTAATGAATTTTCAAGAACATTTATAAATTATAAACTTATTAAATTTTTCACATTGAAAATTTTGTTATCAATGATTTAAATAATTTGTTACAAAACGATATGAATGATCATAAAACCGTATGATTATGAAATCTCATTTAATAAATAACCATATGAAATATACTATTTATAAAATATATTATTCTTAGAAAAATAGGTTGGTCCGTCTTAACTTATATTACATTTTTTATTAAACTAACTATCAAATTGATAAATAATGTTAAAAAAAAACAATCTCGCACTTTCCTTAAATAAAAACTACGAAATTACCTAATATGATTAACGTATATATGAAAATTAGTTATTATGAATAATAAATATTTAATAACAATTTTTGTATCTTAGTTCTTTTTTTAAAAGAATTTTATATTATTAAAATATATTAAACAATCGATAATATGGTTTTAATTTGGTATATACCATACAAACCGAATATATGTGATTTTATAAAAAACGTAGGATTTGGATATGGTTTGATTTATAACCGATTAAACTGAAACATGTAAATATATGTATATTTATAACGACGCATGAAATTCATATTTGTTACATGATTTGAACTATAATTATAATTTGTAAATCACTTGAATCATTTGAACTATAATTAAGTAACAATTTACTGCAACTGAGATTTCTTATTTTCTTAGTCTTTATTTTATCCTTTTACTTATTTTAACAGTCTCTAAATTGAAGTTAAGATTATAAATTTGATGGACAATAATTAGTTAAAATTCTCAGCAAATTTTTTTTCTTTTTAAACAAACAGAGTTGTGTTCAATAGAAGACATATTAATTTGATGAACACCAAATATGGAAGAATATAAAAACTTTTCTTTCATGCTTCTGTTTTATTTTTTTTTCAAAATTTAGAGCTTTGATATTAATTCTAGATTTGATTATTTTATTAGATGATAGAAGCCTTTTTATTTTTTTTTAATTTTTTTATTTAAATATATAATATTTTATAATAAATGACTTTTTGACAACATGACTCTAAAATTCGTATAATATATAACATGATCTCAAACTAAATAATTATGTTTTTTGGTATAAAACTGAATAAACTGAAAACCGACGGTATATAAACCAAATCGAACCGAAGTAAATATAGATTTAGAATAGTAGTTATATTTTAATAACCGAAATACCGACAAACCCGAACCGAACCGAAAACCGATATCCGGATTGAACTCCCCTAATCCAAATGAAACCGAACTATTGTTTCATTATCAAAAATATAATAAAATAATAACTTCATCATGCGCAAGGCGCGGATCTTATCCTAGTTATTAATTATTTGAAAATATTTATTAAATGAAACTTCAAAATAAAATCAAGTTGAAATAACAAATGATTAAATCACCAAAATCATAATACGGGTCTGAATTATCTCAACTCCTTAAAATAGATTCATTTAAAATAAAAAAATAAATCACATAGACTAAAATTATAGAAAATGTTTTGAAATGCACAAATGAATTTTTCAATACAAAAGTGTTGAAGATATAAAAATATTTTATTTAAATTTTAAAAATAAGTTTAACTTCGGTTTAAATAAACAAAATCATATTACGGGTTAGAATTATTTAGAGTCTTCTAAAACTTAGTCATATTTAAAATAACAAAAATAAGTCATATAGGTAAATTTAAGATAAATTTCATAAAATTTAAAATATATAATTTATCAAAAATCATAATTTTTATTACGTAAAAAAAATTTCTAACAAAAAATGTACCCGCCCCTTTTAAGGGCGGATCAAAATCTAGTCTATCTTATTAAAACTCACGTACAAAATCGGAGTGTTTGGAGATTTAAATAGGAGGATTAAAAAAGATTGGAGTGTTTGGAAACTTGAATAGTAGTCTTAATGAAATTTGTTTGGGTATATGAATAGTAGTATTTATTAATTGTGTTTCCATATTTCACTTAGTTTAACAATTTAACTAATTATATTACCTTAATAATAATTTACATCATTAATTATATTAACATCATATTAATAGTGCATAATTTTATTTATTAGTTAATCAATATTAACTTTGCGCCAATTATAAAATCAAAAATGTTAAATAATTCGGTTTTACATATGATTAAACGTTTGGTTTAGTTTATTTTACTAGAATGTTTTAATTTTAGTTTCAATCGGTGGAAAGTTACGTACCGAAAAACATAATTAAAAGGTATGTTTTGTGAATTAAATAATAACTTAAATCAAAATAATTAAAATATGCTACATTTATTGTTACTTAATTTTTCACTCCATATAATTATTTTACTTGATAAAAAAAAACTCTATCTATTTCAATTAATTTAGCCAAACACATAGAAAGAGTTTTTTTATTAATTTTTAAAATCAGTTAGACATGAAAACTATATGTCCATTTAGGTAAATGTTGTTACTTTCGGGTATCGTTTTTTTAAAACCAAGTCCCACTTGAATATTATAAACTTATATGTGTATTTTGAGTTGGGTCATTCTGGATCTGGATGAATTCGGTTCTGATGTATAGGAACCTAAAAATATCTAAATAACCAATGTATCTAAAACGGGTTTGGATATTTGTAACAAAATAGCTATATAACCTGATTCGGTCCAGGTCTTTTGAATATCATTAGTTATATTATGATACATCTACAATATATAACACTAATTATGAAAAATAAGTATTAATGTATAAAAATATATTTCAGGGGCCAATTTAACAAAATATTAGTTGGTTCAGTTGAAATAAATATATTTAAAAAAATTATATGAACTGAAAAAAAAATCAATATAAAAGTACTGTACATTTGGATTCAAAATAATTTCTTTTAACAACAAACTAAACAAATATGTTGATTTGCATATAAATTTAAATTACAAAGTAAATATTTAACTAAAATATAAATATGTCACATTGTTTAAACAAAATATCAATGTAAAAGTATTGTACAGTTGCATTCTAAAATCATTTATTTTAACAGCAAGCCAAATAAATATGTTGATTGGAGTGGAAATAAAACAAAGCCAGAGAAACACATAGTTTACCAAAGACATTTTATGTGTCAAAATTATTATAAAGAAAGTTTTACTAAGATAAATACATTCAATGATTACAAACAAATAATATATTTCATAAAAGTAAAAAAAATACATGCGCTTTCGAAGTGCGGGTCAAAATCTAGTGTTCATTAAAGATCGTTCATATAATTCGTGATCTTTTTTAAGCTCGATCAATAAACTCATTTATTAAATGAGCCTAAAATATAAAGATCATACTCGTCAAAAAATGAGCTGAGCCTAGCTAGCTCATGAGCTATAGCTCATTTTGACACCTCTGCAACAAGGTTGACATTGATATGTAGTAAGATATTAGCATTTTACTTATCTCTTTCGTTAGCATAGTAGTCAAATATTCCTTATTCCTTATGTATTATATGAATGCAAACTTTCCAAATTGGTTTTTGATGTTGATACTGGAGGATCTGAAAACAAACTCTGCAAATTAGTTTTTAATATCGATACTGCATGATCTGAAAGCAAACCTTCCAAATTGGTTTTCGATGCCGATAAATATAATTCGATAAATACCTGATAAATAACAATATTAGTATATTATTAAATGAAAAATGAGAAGAATTGAAAAACCTAATTAAAATAAAATCCATAATAATTGTTAAAGTTGATAGCTAATCTTACTTAGAAAGATGGCAAACAAAAAAAGATTTATGCATCAGTAATTTTCAATATTTAAGTCAGTAATTACACTTAATTTAGACATTACTGTAAGACCAAGTGGATGTGCATATCTCCAGTGGTGCAAGAAGAGCCGATCTAATGATATTGTTGTTATGAAGCGAGATTCGATTCCGATCAATCCTAACTGTTCTAGTTTGTTTCAATTCGTCGACTGTTAGCTAGATTCATATGAAATCAAACAAGCAAGAACACACATGAATTGTTAACCCGGACTTTGTTTCCTACTTTTCGGAGAGAATGAAACTTTCATGTAATTCGACTATGTAATCGAGGTGAATAACAAGTGTATCTTCTTCTTTATGCAGCTAGTACAAGAAGCTACTCAAGCTCGTTACCAGAGAAGAGTATCACAGTGTCTACGATGAGAATGACGATCTCTAAATCCTCGACTCTTCAGATGATGACAAAGACACACAGCCTGCGCCGAGAGAAACCACTGACGCCTCACGAGATACGATTGCACTTTGATATCTCGTCTCTTAACTCACTTTCTCTCTCCACTGTGTAAATTTTCTATCTTTCTACTCTGTTTCTCAAACGAAGAAGACAGACGACATTTTTGTTATGGCCGTTGTTGCCTTTTGAAACAATCTTCGGGTTATAACAAAATCAGATGACTTAACCCGTAAATCGGGGGCTTTTGGCAATTAGATATGTTTTGCTTTAAGGCCCATCCGGACCAATTACGAGTTAAGTCATCTGATTCGAAACGACAACACTCCACAGATGTGTCCTTTATCTCCTTGACAATACTATGCAACATTCTAATTGCATCTTCATGTATTATTATCAGTGATTTTATTAATTAAATTCGATGTAATTATAGCGTTATAATTGGACCTTTGTACTCGTAATTGACCATTTTGGGCTTTAATGAAAAAGATGATAAAAGATGCACTTGTTGTAGACATATTTTTTTTGTTTGAATGGTTTATATATATATATAGCCTTTGATTTTATCTACTGTAGATTAGCCATCTTGAAATTCGTGTTTGACAAGTTATCTAGCTTACATATAAGCATTGATAGCCAATAATAATTAATATATAAGATTGAGCACGATTTCGTAAAAATAATAATTTTTTTTGGTTAAATCTTACTTCATTACTTTAAATAAAAGAGTTTAAGCAACAGATAAAATAGAGTTCTGAGCCGAAAACATAGTCTCTTTAGCTAGTTTGTCAGCCTCTACATTACCCTGTCGTGGGACAAAACAAAAAAAAGATAGTGGAGAAGGATCGATTCAACACGCCTAAGTTATGGAGGATCCTTCAAAAAACTGTCACAGACTTGTTTCATATGAAAAGTTTGATCAACCCGTAAAAATAATAACCTATTATTATTTATTTGATGAAAAGAATATCTTCAGTAATCTTTACTTTGATGATATTTTTTTTTTTTGATAATTCGGGGGTTCTCTACTTATGCGAATCATTCCTCTGGGCCCGATCAGACAGCGATCTTCTTCACCCGAGAAGATTATACTTGGACTGAGGACAAAGTCTAACATCCAGTACTGCATTTGGTGACAGGGAAGAATCAGTTCCTTTCCAGGTAGTTCGAACCCAGGAACATAACCATTGGCCCCAAGGCTTTTACTATTTTGATGATATTCTTATTCAATGAATTTGATCATTGTGCCACGTATTTGGGGACCCAAGTCAGTTTGAATAGATCTTCGAATGATTGATCAGTTTAAGAAATTAGTTAGTATTGACTACATCTCTATATATTGTAGATAAAAATATCTGTAAACCAGAGTGATATGGTTGTGAAAGATAAAGGCGGTATGATGGGTAGACTATGAACGCGGTTGTATGACGTACCGTTATTATTGGTTTTATGTCGTCGTCACTAGCGTCGTGCCGTGTTAGACCATGCATGTACAGTATCGTTGTTTTATTTATTGTGCAGACACTTGTCCACATGTTTATGCGTGTGGATATTTCGGCCACTCCAATGAACTCAATCATGTTATCCATTATAAACTGGAAAAAAATATTATCGACGACGTTGTCAATTTTGTGTGTTTTCTGTGTAACGGTCATCTTGTTATACTAATATTCTTGATTATGATTAATGAATTAAAGTCGTTCGTACAGTAGCTGACAAACAAAAGGAAAAAGTTGATTTACTATAACAAAAAGAAAGAATAGTCAGTCTATCTAATTCGTCGGAAAGAACTAGAACAAGTTGTAATACTTTTTAGAATTTTATAATTAGTAGTAACTCGTGGTTTAGTTGTTGGAAGATGTTTGACCATCACCAGAACCACAAAATGACCACTATAACATTATTATATATTTGAAGGGAAATCGGTCAAAAAAACACTAAACTTTTCAAGAATTACCAAAAAAAACTTGTACACTTGTCTGGCCAATAAAACCCTGAACTTTTATCGACTTATTTAGATTATTAAAAAACTTACGATTGACAGACCAAATTAGCACACCGTTAAACGAGAGTTGAGACAGCGTTAACCCCACGTTAACTGTTGGCGTTAAGTGAAACGACGTCGTTTCATTTTACACGATTTAAAAATAAAAGTTGGTAGATACTGGGGTTTGAACCCAGGTTGTTTGGATCAAATAGCAAGATATTTTACCACTAGGCTAGTGGCTCATTCAATTTAGGAACAAACACGTTTAGTTTTATTTGGTATTGATTTTGAATATAAAAAATTCTCTAAAAATTTAAAAGGTCTTTAAAATTCCAAAAATTTGAAAAATAAAGAATTTTTTTTTAAAATTAATTTTGAAACTGAAATTAAAAATAAAATTTTATTTTTCCTTTAAAAAATCAAAACTCTTCCAAAATTTTCATTTTTAAAAACAAATTCAAAAAAAAAATCATTTTAGGATTAAATTTTTTGAAAATAAATAAAAAATCGAAAATAGCAAAAAAAAGTTATAAAATAAATTAGAATCTGAAAATAATCCGAATCTATAAAAAATAATTTTTTTTTAAATGCCCAAAAAGAAAATTTTCATTTTTCAAATTATTAAAAGAAAATTTGAAAAAATAAAATAATTCGAAAACAAAATTCAANATAATAAATTATTTTTTATAGTTTCTGATTATATGTACTTTGAAATTTGTTCCAAATAACCTGGGTTCGAACCGAGTGGTCGACTTGATTTTATTTTCAAATCATGTAAAACGACGTCGTTTCATCTCATTTCAAAACGACGTCGTTTCACTTAACACCAACATTTAACGATGTCATTTTTTCTGTTAAATTTGCCGACGGCGTGCTAAATTGGCAAGTCAACGAAAACATTGTTAATTAATTCTAAAGTCAATGAAAGGTTTGTGTTTTGTTTGATCAGTCCATATGTCCAGGTTTCTTTTGGCAATTCCTGGAAAGTTCAGTGTTTTTTTGACCGATTTCCCTATATTTGAATGAACGTGTCTACAGGAAAGCCTCTAAAGAACTTTTTTTTTCTGAAACAACCTCTAAAGAACATTTTCAAATGAGCATACAAATGAGATTCCACGCCAAGACTTCGAAACATATTGTCCATAACAAGAAATATGGCGTTAGTCTCTCCTTCAAAGTAGTCAGTTTTTTCTAAACATTTTCCACAAATTTTGTTTACTCCAAATTTCCTTTTACTATTTTGTACTTCATTTTTATGGCACTATATTTCTATGACAAATTCTTTAATTTGATCTCCTATTTGTTTAAAGAAAAACTTCTAAAGCTTGTTAGTAATGTTTATTTTGTTATTTTCCCTCACAGAGAACGTAACCAAATTTAACCTAATTCTTTTGTTTGTACAATAAATTTAACCTAATTTGCGAGTGGAAGAAAAAGAATGTGTATAGCCAAACTATTTTAATTATGTTATTCATAAGGTCACTATGTTTCATTCACTAAAATAGTGGCCGAAAACGGATACCATTTAAAGAGAAATACAATAATGAAATACATAATTAAGTTGGTATGTTCTAAATTTCCGGAGACAAAACCCACAGACTAAAAAGCTAAAGTCCTAAACATAATAAAATTAAACCAAATTTCACTAAGCCGGATGAAAACAAAAAAGAAAATCAAACATTAAGAGTGATCTCAACACTAATTTTGTGATCAAACGGAGATAGAGAGTATAAGCTAAGAAAGAGCCATAACCCAACAAAGCTTAAGAAGAACACTGTGTTTTTCTTATCTATAGTGTTATTGAAATCAAAATTATGATTGTAACTCAACAATCAAGAACTCAAGCTCAAAACTCTTTACTAATCTCACAATGCTTTAGAAACTTTCTCAAAATTTATGCTCTAAATTCGTACATTAAATCATCTCATGATATCTCTTTGTATAATTCTCTTAGTTTTCTAAACTCATTAGAAAACACATAAATAGATAACTCTAAAACAAATATTCATGATCCTAAACTTATTAGGATATTATCAAAATAACTTCAAGCTTAAGTTGAGTCAACAGTCTTCCTAGTTTGACATTTTCTTCTTTCATTTCTTGAACACCGATAAAATGTCTCATCTCTTTAAGTTTACATCTCCCAATTGCTTTAGTCAAAATATCAGCTTTCTGTCCTTTTCAGCTACATGCTTCACGGATACAAACTCATCTTCGACGCACTCTCTGATAAAATGAAACGTTTGTGTATATGTTTTTTCTTTCCTTGAAAAAGTAGATTTTTTGTCAAAGCAATCACATATTTATTGTCTATCAGTATCACTGCTTTGTTAGGCTCATACACGACCTCCTCCAGAAGCTCTTGAAATCAGATATCTTGCTCCGCTACCTCTGCTGCTGCGATGAATTCAGTCTCACACGAAGAAAGAGACATTATCTCATGTTTTGTCGAGCACCATGAAACCAGGCACTGGTTGAGATAGAAAATAATCCCAGTTGTACTTCTTCTAGGGGCGGACCCACGTTGATGAGTATGGGGTCATGTGCCCCCGTCTAATTATATAAATTTTGTGTTCACCATAGATATATTTTGGTCAAGTGTCCCGGTGGTTTAAGTATGCCCCCGTCTATATTTTATGGGAATGGTTTGATGCCTTTTAACAGATGTTTATACTAGCTATTTTATTTTTGGTGGGTCCCATAAAAAGAAGCATTATTCCCATGTAATCGGTTCTCGGTGTGTTCAATTTGTTTTCCATAGTTTTTTCCAATGTTTTTTTTTCGAAACTAGTTTGAAGTTTGAACCTTTATTCAAAAAAAAAACATATCCATTATAATCAGTTGATAAAAAATTTCTAAAACAGCCTGAAGTATTTTCTTGAACAAAAATGTTTGGCAAAAAATATAATATAATATTTTAAAATTAATATTAATATATAATATTATATGAAAAATATATTTAAATTATATAATCTATACACAAATTGTGCCCCCGGTTAAAAGAGTTTCTAGATCTGCCACTGACTTCTTCCACCATCGGTACTACATTGTTGCTGCTATGATTGTTTCCCAAAGCCCTTTCTTGTTCTCTTGTTTGTAGAATAAACCAAGTGAGCAGCTGCCTCGTACAAGCACTTGCTTTAACGCCGCTGCATGTGATACCTTAGGTTGTGCATATATCTACTCAGAACCCCTACGCTGTAAGCAAGATCAGGACGGGCATGAATCAAATAACAGAGACACACAAAGTTTCTCCTAAACTCTGTTTCGTTAACGTCCTTCTCGTCTTCTGCCTTGGACAAATTTAAGCCGAAATCCATTGGTGCTTGGACTGCAGTGCACTCATTCATCTCTGCTTCTTCTAAAATCTTGGACGCATATCTTTCTTGTTTTAAAACAATGCCAGTTTCAGACTGAATCACTTCAGTGCCAAGGTAATAAGTAATCTGTCCAAGATCAGTCATCTCAAACGTTGACGCCATCTCTGCCTTAAACTCTCGTATAACATCCAGATTTGAACCAGTGACTAAGATATCATCTACATAAACAGCTACTAGAAGATGATGCCCATTCGTCCTTTTCTTGAAGAGATATGGTTCTTTAGAACACTTGCTGAAGCTTAACTCTTTGAGAATCGATTTTAACTTGATGTTCCAAGCTCTTAATGTTTGTTTTAAGCTATAGAGAGCTTTGTGTAACTTGTAAACTTTATCATCACTCCCCTTTACCTTGAAATCATCAGGTTGAGACACATAAAATTCTTCAGCCATATCTCCACGTAAAAACGTCGTCTTGACATCAAGATGGTGAACTTCCCAACCATTGGATGCTGCGAAAGCAATGATAACTCGAACAGTCTTTATTCTTGCGACAAGAGCAATAAATTCTTCGTAATCAATGCCATGACGCTGCACATAGCCCTTAGCTACAAGTCTAGCTTTATATTTGCTTATACTCCCATATGCATTGCATTTTATTTTAAAAACCCACTTCAACCCAATAGCTTTACATCCAACAGGAAGCTCAACAAGTGTCCACATCTTGTTATTTTTATAGATGTGATCTCATCTTCACAAGCTTCTCTCCAAACCCTCTCGACCTTCATTTCATTCTAGTCCCATGACTCTTCATTGATGAGAAGAAGAAGCCTCTCTGTCTCTATCACTTCTGTCTTGAGAACATAGTCATCCAAATCACTCGGTCTTGTGATTGTTCTCGTTGACCTTCTCAGGTTCCGCTGATCCTCTGTTTCCACTTCATCATCACTTATGTTACTATCTTCCCCTTCTTCACCATGATCACTGCCTTTTTTTTCTTCATATTCTTCTTCTTCTCCATTGTCACGAGCAAGATACGCTATATCAAACGATGTTCCAACTGTATTGCTTCCAACTTCGTTCAGTTCCACCTTTTGTTCTCAACAAAAATTACATCCCGACTGACCACTACCCTGCGGACTTTTGGATCATATAAACGATATCTTTTGTTCCTGGTTCGACGCTGAGGTGTACTAACTCTATGGACCTATCATCTAGTTTCTTGGGATGAGGAGTATCATGCCTAGCATAACACACACAGCCAAAAACTCGTAGATGTCATGCGTTAGGCTTTTTTCTTCTTAAAACACTCATATAGAGACTGGTTCTTTAGAGTAGAGTAGCGACCCTGTTAATCAAATAGGTTTAGTGTCTCACAGCTTCTCCCCATAAAGAGCTTGGCATCTTCATGTGTTTCATAATACTTCTAGTCATCTTCATTAACGTCTTGTATTGTCTCTCAACGACCCCATTATGCTGTGGAGAGTATATGGTTCGGTAAGATGACGTTTAATTCCATAATCATCGCAGAATGCTTGAAACTCTTGAGACGTGAACTTTCCTCCCCTATCCATGCGCAACGTCTTGATGGTAACTCTAGTCTCTTGCTCAAAAACGCGTTTAAACTTCTTAAAACGATCACAGGCTTCACTCTTCTCTTTTAACAGAATTGACCACATATACCTTGAGTGATCGTCTAGTAAAACAAAAAATATCTGCTACCCCCGGCTGTTGATGGAGAGATTGGTCCACAAAGGTCATTGTGAAGGAGATCAAGGATATGTGTGGCACAATAAGTTGTTGCTTTTGGGAAGGAGACCCTTGTTTGTTTTCCCATAAGACAAGAAGCACACGTTTCCTTTTCAATACTTATCTTTGGCATTCCTGTGATTATTTCCTTGTTCATCATTGTCATCAAAGAATCAATTCCAACATGTCCAAGCCTCGCATGCTACAGTGCTGAATCTCCAATCTTCTCCAGTTGGAGACACTTCATTCCTTCAACCCATTATGACTTTTTTAGAAGCGAATCTTTGACCTTAATGACTTTACTAACAAGTTTCCTTCCCGATCATGGAGTGTTAAATAATCATCCCTCATCCTAACATCACAGCCTGATTTTGTGGTCTGACCAAGAATAATTATGTTACTCTTTAACTCAGGTATGAAGTATACGTCAGCCAACACCTTCTTCTTTCCGTCTTTAGTGATGAATAGAACTTAGCCTTTTTTATGTCTATCCGTGAGTCATCACCAAAATGCACATTCCCTGTTATCTTCTCATTGATTGTCTTAAAATAACCTCGATTTCCTGTCATATGGTTGCTAGCTTCATTGTCTAGATACCAAATATGATCAACATCAGAATGCGTCTCAAATTTTCTTGGTATGACCTTTCCTTCATTCAGATAAATAACCTCGTGCGCCATCAACTCCTCGGCTTCATGTGTGCTATCATTCTCACTCTCTTGCGTTTTTGGAGCTTAATTAATCAATTAGGATAATCATAGACATAGTGTCTTGTTTTGTAACAACGAAAACATACGACTCGTGATGCATCTCTCCCTTGCCTCCAATCGTTTGCTTGCCTCCAGTCGTTTCCTTGCCTCTAATTATTACAGTCATTATAGCGTCCTCTTCCTCATCCTCTATTATTGTACCGACCACTTTGTCCTCTTCCTCTGCCATAGCTTTCTTGTTGCCCTTAGGAGTCTGTATTAGAATAAAGAAGTTTTCCTTGATCCTCCTGTTGTTCTTCAATTTAAACTCTCTTCATAGGCTTTTAACCTACCAACAATAAATCAAAGCCAGTTCTATTTAGATAAAGGACTTTTTCAAGTGCAGCTACGATGAATATATATTTCTTTTCTGGAAGGCTGCTCAGAAATTTCTTTACGAGCTTTTGTTCTTCAAGAATCTCGCCTAAGACTGCCGATTTGAAGGATATCTCTGCAAGTTTACATGGAAAATCATCTATAGTTTCAGTATCCTTCATCTGCAGTCGATTGAATCATTCATAAGTGTCTGTAATCTCGCCTCTCGAACCCTATCTGCTCCCACATATCTGTTCTTAATCGCATCACATACCTCTTTTGCAGTTTTTAGATTACCAATTTGTAGAATTAAAGTTTCAGGAATCAATTGGAACAGGAATGCCCGAACCATATTGCTCTTATCTCCATCATCAGTTTCTGAATCGATAGCTTCCCAATATGCATGCTCCATACCGTATAGTTGGTGGCATTAAGCATGAGACATTGAATTGCTGAAGATCCACTCTCCTTCTGTTTATAGTTGGTCACCGTTAAATCCCTTATATTGGTTGTCTTCTCTTCTTCTCACAAGATCGGCTTTTGATTTTGATAAGGAAGCTCTGGTACTATTAGTTACAGCCGGTGACTGAAGCTCCCGGCGACTCTCGATCATTTGTAAGGTTGATGGATTTATCTATTTCGATTTGATTGTTTGTAAGGTTGATGGGTTTATCTTGATGGGTTTCTGGTTTAATTTGCTTTAGTTGATCGTTTGATGAGTTTGATGAGTTATGAGTTTGATACACTGATCTCTCGTTTGATGAGTTTGATCGTTTGATGAGTTTGATGAGTTATGAGTTTGTTAGTTCTTCGAATGGTTAATGTTCTCCAAGGCGTCACAGTTGTTTGTTAACTCGCTTTAGTTGTTTCTTTTAGTGATGGGTTCGTTTGTAAATGATGTGATGGGTTTTGGTTTGATGGGTTTGTCAGTGTGTGTATCTGATTCACTGGATGATTGATGGGTTTTGGTTTGATGGGTTTGATGATATATATATATTGCTTTTAGGTTGATCAAAGTTCTAATGTTTTCGTTTGTGTAGTTGTTCTAGTGTTTAATATTGTTTGCTTATCTTCATGTACAGACTTTGTTCTTTCTCCCAAAAACACCTGACAAACGAGAGAGATAAGGATCATAGAGAATAGAAGAATCTCTCCTCTCAGGTAATAGAGTTTCGTTTTGTGATGTTTTGTTTTGAGTTTGTACGCTTATTGAAGTGGATGATTGATAGCTTTGTTGGTTTTAACTTCAGGGTTTGAGAGGGTTTATTCCAAAGCAAGAGCTGGTGACTGAAGCTTGATTATCTGTGTGACTGTCTTATTCGCTAAACCCATTCGACGAAGGTAACATACTGAATGCTTGATGATTGTATGTGATGGGTTTCTGGTTCAATCGAATAAATGGCTGCTTAAATCTGATTCTGTTGATGATTGTATGTGATGGGTTTCATAGGTTAACTAATTGTAGTAATGACTGCTTTAATCTGTGAGTTTTAGAGAATTATGAGAATTTATGTGAGGAGATTAAAGAACTTAGTGAAGAACATGAGATTAGAAAGAGAGAGTATGGGAGAGATTGAAAGAGAGAGTGAAAGAGTAAAACCATTTCCTTAGTTTATTATCTTGCAACAACCATTACATAAATAGGAAACACAAATATCCTAGGAAAAATATTAAACAAGTAAGAACCTAGAATAAGAATAAACAATGGAAGAAGAGTCCAAACTGTCCAACTGTCTTGGATCAGGAGGAAAGTGACATGTCCTAACGTCCACATATGCAACAGCTCTCTTCTCTTCACATGACTTTGCTTCTCCAACGTTCAGCTTGACTTTGGTGAGTCCTCTTGGTTAATTTAAATCATTTAGACTCGCCAACACTTCACTATTTTATTCCTTAGCTTGCACGCCACTCCATATATATTATAAAGATATCCTTGAGTTACAAGTCATTTCCACACATTGCTTATTTCAAATCCTCTCAGTTTCTTCTTGTTTGATCAGATTATCTCATGCACCATTGCTGCTCTTTATTTCTTAATGTCAACACTCCCCCTCAAGCTTGACCAAAAGGACTGGTCGAGCTTGGAAACCATGAAGCATTCCCTCATTAAAACCTTAACTTGGAAAAACCACTTGGGATAAAAACCAAGCCAAGGAAAAAGAGTAGAACCCTTCACGGCTAAAAGGATCAGTGTGATGTGAGATCCACAAGTCCTAACTTGGATAGTATGAACTCGCAGACCTTAGTACTGGCAGCCTTGGTGAAGATGCCAGCTAGCTGATCTTCACTCCTAGTGTAGCAAGGGAGAATGATCTTCTGCTCCACTGCTTGTCTCACCTTATGATACAATCTACTTCAATGTGTTTAGTCCTCTCATGAAAGACTGAGTTGCTGGCAATGTGAATGGTAGCCTGGTTATCACAATACATAGTGATTGGTGTTGTAGACTCAATTCCCAAGTCTTTAAGCAGTCACTTGATCCAAATCAACTCACTAGTCAGTTTCCTCATGGCTCTATACTCTGCTTCAGCACTTGAACATGAGACCACCTTCTGCTTCTTGCTCTTCCAAGTCACCAGATTGTCTCCAATAAAAGTGCAATAACCAGTAGTTGATCTCCTATCAACTCTATCCCCTGCCCAATCAGCATCACAATACCCTACTATCTCAGTGCTTATGTTGTATCTCATCCAAACTCCTTGACCTGGTGCCTCTCTTAGGTACCTTAGTATCCTCTCAACCATGTTCCAATGGTGAACCTTTGGTGCTTGCATCTGCTGGCTCACTTGGTTCACAGTAAAACATATGTCTGGTCTTGTAATGGTTAGATATATGAGTTTTCCAACCATCCTCCTATACTGCTTCACATCTCCAAATGGTTTGTCTTCAAACTCCCCCTTGCGCAGCACTTTATAACCATCTTCCAGTGGGGTCTTTGCTCTCTTTTCTCCTAGATCACCTGCCTCACTCAACATATCAAGTGTGTACTTTCTTTGGTTTAAGAATAGCCTCTCTTTAGATCGGCATATCTCAATTCCTAGAAAGTACTTTAGTCCACCCAAATCTTTTATATCAAATGAGGATTTAAGAAAAGCCTTAGTTAAGTTGATACCTTTCTTATCACTCCCTTTAATGATAATGTCATCAACATATACTAAGATCACAACAATCCCTTTCTTGCTGGTGAGTGTAAAGAGAGTATGATATGCCTCAGATTTCACAAAGCCCCTTCCATTGAGTGTGGTGCTGAGCTTGTGGTACCATGCTCTAGGTGATTGTTTCAATCCATAGATAGCCTTCTTGAGTCTAAGAACATTTCCAGGTTTCACTAGGTGTTCTAGGCCAGGAGGTGGCCTCATGTAGACCTCATCTTCTAGTTCTCCTTGTAGGAAAGCATTCTTCACATCCATTTGCCATAGATCCCACTCTAGGTTGACAGCCAAGGATAGGATTATCCTTATGGTGTGAAGTTTAGCAACTGGTGCAAAGGTATCTAGATAATCCTCTCCATATGTTTGAGTGAAGCCTCTTGCTACTAGCCTTGTCTTACGCCTTTTTACTGTCCCATCAGCATTGTACTTTATGGTGAAGATCCAGCGGCTGGTTACAGCTTTTTTCCCCTTTGGTAACTCCACTTCATACCATGTATCATTGATGATTATGGCATATTCTCACTGCCCACTGATTCTTTCCATTCCTCATGCTCCATAGCTTCCTCATAAGACCTTGGAATGTATTCCTGATCCAACTCTCCAATAAACACCACATGTTCTTGGGGATAATGAGCTAGAGAGCACACTCCTTGTATGGGATGAGCCACAGCTTGAGCATTGAAGTAGACCCTATTGTTCTTCCAATTTAGATCAACCGGCTTTCTGATCCTAGAACTTCTTCTTGGACCCGGCTGTGAACTACTTTCCTCAGTTGCAGCTTGATCGATATTAGGCTGAGGCTGGCTTGCAATCACTACTGGCTCCTCTTGAGTCATGTGATGATCCTGCTCCTCTTGTGTATGATGCTCAGCTTGATCATGACTTGCTGAATCATCTTAATAGTGTTCAGCTTGATTGTCCCCCTCAGGATCAAGGTGAGGAATCTCAATCACATCAGTATTAACCTCAGTAGATGGCGTGGACTGATGGGGAGTGGCCTCAGGTGTAGTGGCCTCAGGTGTAATGGTTCCTTGATCTTGGTGTATACTGATTCCAAATCTTTCCATTACGCTCCTTAGGTTGTTAGCTCTATCTGAGGCTGAGTGGGACAGGTTCTCTAACTCTTCCCAACTCTTTCCATCATAGTAGCCTCTAGATTCCACAAATTTCACATCTCTTGAGACTAAGACCCTCCTGGTCTCTGGTACATAACACGTATAGCCCTTCTGGTGAGGAGAGTATCCAATAAACATTGATCTTGTACTCTTAGCCGACAGCTTATCCCTCTGACCTCCTTGAATCAAAACAAAAGACAAACACCCAAACACACGCATATGGTCTATATATGGTTTGTTTTTGTTCAGAGCCTCAAAAGGAGACTTATCTTGAAGGACCCTTGTTGGAATCCTATTGATCAAGTAACATGTTGTGAGAACTGCATCTCCCCAAAATCGTTTAGGCACACTGGTATGAAACATCATACTCCTTGCCACTTCCATGAGATGCCTATTCTTCCTCTCAGCCACACCATTTTGTTGTGGAGTGTATGGGCAGCTGGTTTGGTGGATCATTCCATGCTTTGCTAAGTGTTGCTTGAAAGCATTACTTGTATATTCTCCTCCATTATCTGATCTAAATTTTTTTATCTTGTCATTAAAGTGGTTAGTAACATAGTTTTGAAAATTTATGAAAGCTTCTAAGACCCTATCTTTAGATGGTAATAGTGTGATCCAAGTGTATTTAGATTTTTCATCTATAAAAGTCACAAAGTACTTATGATTTTCTCTAGATATGCATGGAGCAGTCCATACATCAGAGTGAACAAGATCAAAGCAATTTTCATAAATAGTACTTGATTTAGAGAACACACTTTTGCAATGTTTGCCTAAGATACAAGCCTCACAATCAGTTTTAAAAGAAATACTAGGCAACATGATGTTTAAAGCTCTAGAGTGAGGATGTCCTAATCTAGCATGCCATAAAATATCTTTAGGTAAATCAGAAATGGAATACAAAGCATGAGATAAATCGGCTGATGGCTTGGTGTCTTCAAGTAAGTACAAGTCTCCTTTTGTCACACCTTTGTCAAGCACCCTACTAGTTTCAATATCCTGAAAGTATACCTCATTAGGAGTGAAGGTAACACTGCAATTTATTCATTTGTAGTTCTTTTAACAGATAACAAGTTTGAGGTAAGAGTAGGCATATAGAAAGCTTTTGAATTAATATCAAATAGCTTAAGATCACCTACTCCTTTAATAGGTAATCTTTCCCCATTAGCTATCGTAACATTTCCTAGGACAGGAACAATGTTTTTAATCAATTTCAGATCACTTATCATGTGGTGACTAGCTCCTGAATCTATAACTAAAGGTTTAATCATTTTTGAGCTAGTTAAAGAGTTCAAGGAAATCCCACATTTAGCTGAAGCATGTAAGGAGGTACCAAGTGTTTTACCAGAGTTATCATTGAGGATTTTGATGAGAGCTTCAATGTCTGAGCGCTTGATAGTCTCATCTTGTGTGTTCCTCATTGTTGAGCTGCTACTGGAAGCCATGGCCTTCTCATCTCCTCCTCCATTGTTGCGCACAGGTCCAGCATCACTCACATCACCAGTGTAGTTAGCTTTTGCTTCATTTCTAAATTTATGTGGCTTCAAGTGGGGGTGGAGTATCCAGCACTTATCTCTTCCATGTCCTTTCTTCTTGCAGTGGTCACAGACCCACACTTTCTTGTCTTCAGGCTTGAAATGTCCTTTGTTGGCTACTGCCTCAGCTCCATCAGCTTGATTTGCGAGTACCAGATCTTTCTTTCCTCCAAAGAGACCCACTGAACCTTGTTCCTTCTGGATTTGATTACATACTTCATCCAGTGATGGTAACTCATTACCCCTCAGAATATGCTTGATTAAATCACCATATCATGGGTTAAGAGTAAACAACAGAGCAAAGACTTTATCTTACTCTCTTCTTTGGTTCAGCACCTCAGGGTCCACAGTAGATGGTCTCAGCATTTCTAGTTCAGCCCATAAAGACCTGAACTTCCCAAAGTGTTTATCAATCTCAGTATCCTCTTGACACAGGTTGTTAATAGTCCTCTGACTTCAAACACTCTACTGATGTTAGAGACATTTCCAAACACCTTCTTGAGTGTATCCCATAGATCTTTGGAAGTCTCACAGTAAGAGTAAGCTTCTAAAATAGAGGTTTCAAGGCTGCTCTGGATGATAGACAGAACCATAAGATCCTCTTGAACTTTCTTCTTATCACCAGCTTCAGCAACCACCACCTCTTTGCCATCCTCTCCTAGGATAGTTTTCTTCTCAAGGATCATGCCTTCTTCAACAATATCCCAGAGACCTCTGCCTCCAAGAGCTGTCTTTGTGAGCCTTGCCCATAGTAAGTAGTTGGCTCCCTTGAGAGTAACTGGAATCACAACCCTCTTTGAGTTTTCTTCAGAATCCATCAACAACAGCTCAAGAACAGTGAGAAAACAGAGTAGATTTGTGAAAAAAAAAGAAAAAAAAAAGAGTGAAAGATTTGCGGAAGTGTATAGGTTTCAAGAGCTTATAGCTCTGATACCATGTGAGTTTTAGAGAACTATGAGAATTTATGTGAGGAGATTAAAGAACTTAGTGAAGAACATGAGATTAGAAAGAGAGAGTATGGCAGAGATTGAAAGAGAGAGTGAAGGAGTAAAACCATTTCCTTAATTTATTATCTTGCAACAACCATTACATAAATAGGAAACACAAATATCGTAGGAAAAATATTAAACAAGTAAGAACCTAGAATAAGAATAAACAATGGAAGAAGAGTCCAAACTGTCCCAACTATCTTGGATCAGGAGGAAAGTAACATGTCCTAACGTCCACATATGCAACAGCTCTCTTCTCTTCACATGACTTTGCTTCTCCAACCTTCAGCTTGACTTTGGCGAGTCCTCTTGGTTAATTTAAATCATTTATACTCGCCAACACTTCACTATTTTATTCCTTAGCTTGCACGCCACTCCATATATATTATAAAGATATCCTTGAGTTACAAGTCAACTCCACACATTGCTTATTTCAAATCCTCTCAGTTTCTTCTTGTTTGATCAGATTATCTCATGCACCATTGCTGCTCTTTATTTCTTAATGTCAACATAATCTCCTTAAGTTATAAAAAGATTCAGTTCTGGCTTATGTATTATGTTAACTAATTGTAGTAATGACTAATGACTGCTTTCATCTGCTTATGTATTATGTTACCGTTTGCTTAATGTTATTGTTTTTGCTTTCAGATGGATATACTGAGCTTGAACAACGAGGATGACTACGCGAGTGACAATGATGATACAGAACAGGAAATGGACGAGAATAATCATGTGGTGAACGAGTCTCTCATGAGCACAGCCGAGGTGAAAGGTAAACACAAGCGTAGACACTCTAGGTGCTGGAACCACTTCACTATAGAAGGAGATAGGATGCCTGATGGAAAGTTTAAATGTGTTTGCAACTACTGTAAGCACTATTACATCATAGACCTGCATAGAAGTGGAACAAACACTTTGCTTCGCCATTCAAAACATTGCTCTAAAACCCCTAGTAGTGCTAAAGCTGGAAATGGTAGGAAGATCGACCAGTTGGTATTCTGAGATATGATTGCTATGGCTATTGTCGAGCATGATCTCCCCTACAGCTTCGTAGAGTTCAGAAGGGTTAGGGAAGCTTTGCTATATGTCAACCCCACCATTGAATTCTGGTGTAGAAACACGGCAGTAGCAGACGTGTTTAAGATCTATGAGAGGGAGAAGTTGAAGCTCAAGCAGGTGTTAAGTGAGCTTCCGGGCAAGGTCTGTCTCACGACCGATCTGTGGAGAGCGATTACAGTTGAAGGTTATCTCTGTCTCACAGCGCATTACATCGATTCAGAATGGAAACTCCGAGCTAAGATACGTGCTTTATGCGCTTTCCCTCCTCCTCATTCCGATCCTGCCATCGCCATGAAGCTAATGGAGTTGATCAAGGAGTGGGGTTTGCAAAAGAAAATCTTCACAGTAACAGTTGATAACGCCTCCTCCAACGACAACATGCAAGGGGTTCTCAAGAGGCAGCTTAGGAAGGATTTAGTCTGCGGAGGAGAGTACTTTCACATAAGGTGTGCTGCACATATCTTGAACCTCATCGTCCAAGACGGATTGGCGGTGATAAGTGACGCCTTGGAGAAGATCAGGGAGAGTGTCAAGTTTGTGAAGGTTACTCAGTCTAGAGAGATGTTGTTTCAAGGCTGCGTGGAGTATGTTGGGGTCGCTAAGAAAGGGGCGTTAATTCTGTATGTTTCTACTCGGTGGAACTCCACATATCGCATGCTGTCTAGGGCTCTTCACTACAAAGAAGCATTCAAGAATCTTGCAGAGATCAAGACAAGTTACCAGAGCTTACCTACAAATTTGAAGTGGTTAAGAGCTAAACTCATTTCTGGTTTGGTACAACTGTTTGATCAGATGACAAACCTCATTTCCGGCCCTTCTTACCCTACAGAAAATCTGTACTTCATGGAAGTATGGAAAATTCAAACTTGGTTGACAGCAAACGAGTTCCATGAAGATGGAGTGATCGCTGATATGGTGGCTTCCATGAGGTTGAAGTTTGTGAAGTACTGGGAGGATTATAGCGACATTCTGGCCATTGCAGCAGTGTTAGATCTTAGGATGAAGTTCAAGGTCTTGGAGTACTGCTACCACTCTCTAGATCCAGGAACTTGTAAATCCAAAATGGATTACATACGCAAAAAGTTGGTGAAGCTGTATGGAGTTTACAAGCAGAATAATACTAGTGCACATTGTTCACAAGAAGCAGATGCAGATGCTCTACCTGCTGGCTATGGTGTAAGTCTTTTGAAACTAATCTCTTGATTTTTTTTTAAGCTGACTTCCTGTCAAAGTCGCAACATCCCTTGATTTTACTGATCTATTGATTTTTTTTGGACAGGGCTTCTATGCATTCTTCTCTCAACAAGCAGGAGCATGGAAATCTGCTCTTGATATATATTTGGGTGAACCTGTTCTTGAAATGGTGGCAAATATGAAGTTAAATGTCATCGAGTATTGGAGGGATAATGCAAACCGTTTTAAGGAGCTGTCTCTAATGGCGTGCGATGTGTTGTGCATACCTATAACAACAGTGTCGTCTGAGTCTTCCTTCAGTGCTGGAAGTAAAGTTCTCAGCAAGTACAGGAACAGGCTTCTCCCATCAAATGTTCAAGCACTTATCTGTTCTAGGAACTGGCTTAGAGGTTTTGAAGTGATCCGTGAGTAACTTCTTTCTCTTATTTATTGATTTTTGATATGTGAAACTACTGAGTAACTTCTCTGTTTTGTAGGTGGGGTCGATTTGGATGTGGAAGATGAAGATGCCTTGGATGAGGAAGCAGAAGAAGGTGTAAACAAGAAGACCCGACTCAACTAAAGGTATACTCACTTTGTTAACTTTGCCTTATTAGTAAATTTGGCATCGGTTTATAAGCTTTGCTTGACTAGTAAAGTTTATGTGCTTAGCTTGGTTTGAGTCATTTCATTTCGTTTGCACAGAGATGTTCTGGAGGAGATTTGCTTGGAGTCACCAGCTCAAGTTATTAATATGCCTCTTAGCTGTACGTAATACTCCTTATCTAGCTTACGCTCAAGTCTTACGCTCAAATCTGAAAACTCAAGAATATATGACATCTTTGCTGGTAGCTTCTCCAGATTGTGATGCCTTTGTGTCTTAGATCCCATGTTTGTTATGATTGTATGACACTGAATGCCTATTTGTTAGAATGAAATAGGAAATTGAAACAGGAAATAAAAGCAGGGAAGACTGAAGTTATAACTTATCTATGCTTTTGGATAATATGTATGATATTTGATCTGTTGATCACTATTACTTATCTATGCTTTTGAATGATCTATGATACTTTATCTATGCTTTGGATTATGTATTATACTTATCTATGTTTCTGATATTTTATCTATGTTTTTGAATTCCATAAAATATGTAAAAAATAAAATTTTAGATGTTTAACACTGATTGTGTATTTGGGCTTTCGCGGACGGTCCATTTAGAATTGGTCAATTGGGTTTGGACAATTTGGACTTCGACAATTTGGGCTTAAAAAATGTCCAATTGGCTACTTTGTCCACTTGGACAAACCCATTGAAAATAGACAGCCCATTTGACATCACTAGGTACTAATTATTGAAGTCAAAACTATGATTGTAACTCAACAATCAAAAACTCAAATTCAAAACTCTTTATTTATAATCTCATAATGTTTTAGAAATTTTCTCAAAACTAAAACTCCCAATTCATACATTATAACACTTTATGATATCTCTTTCTATAACTCTCTTAGTTTTCTAAACTCATTAGAAAACAGATAACTAGATAACTCTAAACAAATCTTCCTAATCCTAAATTCATTAGGATAATATCAAGATAATTTCAAGCTTAAGTTAAGTCTAATCTCAGAATGTCTTTCTAAGAAAAAAAGGAAGAATGTTTTAGAACCCATATTACCTAAACAATTAGGCAGCTAGCCAGCCCATTAAATTCCTTACCATTCGTTAAAAAGCTTATACAGTATAACCTCTTTAAATTAATAATCGATAGACTAATATCTCTATAAATTAATATAATTTCATAGTCCCAAATTGAGTTTTTGGTTCAATTAGTATCTCGATAAATTAATAATCTCTATAAATTAATAAAAAAATATAGTTTTGGTATAGTTCCAACATTATTAATTTATAGAGGTTTCACTGTATTATCTCCAAAATATTGAATTTTTATTTGTCCTTTTCCTGGAATCAAAATGACAAACTTATTACCACACACTATTGACGTTTACGAAAAGAAGGTAAATGATAATATAATTAGTCTAATATTTGACCTTAGTACGTCCATAAAGAAAAACAATAACATTTTATATAAACGCCTTTCAATAAAAAAAGTATTTAATATTAGTCAGTTTTTTTTTCATCAAACGGCTCAAAAAAACATTATATAAAGAGAAAAAAAAACATTATATAGCTAAAATAAAAAAAACATTATATATTCTATAAATGCTTTCTATAGCCAAAAAAAAGTTTATATAAACGCTACAACTCACAAATATTATTAAAGTTTGGTATGTAAATTGTGGACCCAACCGTCCAAAAACATTATATAAAGAGAAACGTGGCCTAGCACACAATTGGAGGCTATATTAAGTGAGAGAATACTTTTAAGTTAAGAGAGAAAGAAGGGTTATGACCGAACACCAAGCCATGGAGATTAAGATACCAGAGACAACCGTGAGGAAAGACGAAGAGGAGCAACCCCTTAGTCCCGCGGCGCGCGTGTTCCACGCTCCGGAGTTTAATTGTTACGTCATATCGGTGATTGGTGTTAAGAAGAAGATCGAGCCAGATGTTATTATCGAAGGATTAAAGCAAACTTTGATCAGACATCCTCGTTTCTGCAGTAAAATGGTGAGTCCCACAGTTTCAGTTCTTACATACATACAACTATATACGTTTAGAATAACTGTAACTTTCGCATTATTAGAAAAATACAGGTATATATTATTAGTATTACCTATATGTTGGGTTTTAACTCGTATATATATATTTTATAAATGCTTTCTATAGCCAATAAAAAGAAAAAGAAATCAATTATTTTTGATGGATACAAACTTTCAACATTTTTGATCGTTTATCACCATTGACTTTTCTCCTATCGTTGCGTGATCCTCGAGTCTGGATAGCCAAATATCTCTTTGTAAGGCGGTTGGTCTTTTTGGGTTATTTTCTCAATAATGTCATGCTAAAAACACTCAAACCAATATTTTTTTGAAAAATTCTTTAAGTTACTACTAATTGAGCAAAACCACTGACATACTTTTTGCCTCATATGTTTTTTCTTTTAGAGCAAACGGTTATTCTATTACTCAAACTTGAGGTGGTCTGGGTAACCAGACCGAAATAGAACAACCAATAAAAAGTAATTCCTTATAGAACGATTTCGCTGTCTTAGCTAAAAAAACTGAAAACTGGTTGCCTCATATGTTAAGTTGATAAATTTATATAGGTTTGATATTATATAGTTATTTTTCTTTTTTAAAGCATTATTATTAAATTTGAAGTTGTTGGCAAAAAAAAACAAACTCAAATTATAAAATATTTTAAACATAAAGATCTATTATATATATAAATAGTTTGTTTAGGTTAATAGTATTAAAATAGTTCTTAGATGTGTATACATTTCTCTTTTTTTTTTTGCGCCTTGACCCATATGTTACAGTGGTACCTTGTGAAATAACGAACGCGAGGACTCATAATTGGAAAAATAACAAAAGAAAGACATCAAACGACTGATTGAATATTTTTGGTCAAGAACTTAATTAAAGGACATAAATATTTCACTGTATTTTTTTCTTATATGTATCTATTATTCATACATGAGCAAATTGTGTTTTTCCCTACCTATACCCTTAAGAAAAAATTAATTTAAATTGGCCATTTTTAGAACTAATTGACCTTTTTTCTTCTCACGTGTGTTTGTTTGTTTTGAGATTTTAACATTAATTTAAACATTTATTTAAATAATTAATTACTTGAAGGTGAGCAAAAGGAACCAGAATAGCCAAACACAAATATGGGTTCGGACAAACGTGGTCGTCAGCGATCACGTCATCGTACCAGACATTCAAAATCAAAACACGGAGAACGCAAACGCAGACGAGTTTCTTGCGAGTTACGTGTCGGACCTCACGTTGATCCCTTTAGATACCTCGAAGCCATTATGGGAGCTTCACTTACTCGACTTGAAAACCTCCGACGCCGAGAACGTCGCTGTTTTGAAGTTTCATCACTCTTTAGGAGATGGAATGTCTCTAATGGCTCTTGTCCTCGCTTGCATGCGTAAAACATCGAACCCCGACGAGCTACCAACTCTACCGAACCAAAACCGATCAGCGTCCAGATCTTCTCTGTTAACGGCCGGTTCAAGGGGTGATTTCCGGTTCTTATGGTTAATTATGGTTCTATGGTCGGCGATTATGTTGGTTTTGAATACGTTTTGTGATGCGTTGGAGTTTATTGCTACGGCGATGTTCCTTAAGGACACTGAAACACCGATCAAAGGCGATTTCCGGCTAAGTAAGCATAGACGGATGTCTTTGGTTCATCGTACCGTAAGCTTAGACGACATAAAGCTAATAAAGAATACCATGAAGATGGTAAGATTCCTTTATATAGTATGTTTTAGGTCTGTAGATTCCTAACAATACTATCGTATTTATTATCGACCGTTGATACTTGATACAATAATTTTTTTCATATTTTTGTTAATTTAATTTTTGGTTTTTTAGACTGTAAATGATGTAGTGCTTGGAGTAACTCAGGCTGGTCTCTCGCAATACCTGGAGAGAAGATATGGTAAATATATATTTGTATACTCTTTGACATACACATGTTAAAATATCACATTACATTAACGAGTCACTTCTCTTGATCTTATGATAAACACTAATAGGAGAGAAGAAGAAGAAACTAGGAGAAGATCAAAGGAATTCAAATGATATGCCTAAAAGAGTAAGGCTAAGATCAGCTCTACTTGTAAATCTAAGACCCACTACTGGAATCCAGGCAATTTCATATACCTTATCACTTCTTTTTATTTTTATTTTGTTTTAACAACGATCATATAATAATCTTATTTTGTAGTTAATTTATTGGGTTAAAACAGGATCTATCTGATATGATGGCTAAAGGATCAAAGTGTAGATGGGGGAATTGGATTGGCTACATAGTCTTTCCGTTTTCTATCGGCTTAAGCAAAGATCCATTGGAACATCTTCGAAGTGCCAAAAGGATCATCGACCGGAAGAAAAACTCGCTGGAAGCTGCGCTTACATTCATCGTCGGTAAATTCATGATTAGATTATTTGGCGTTAAGGTTAGTTTGATATAATAATTAGCACATTTATAATCATTCATCAAACAAAAACCTAACTCATCAATTGTTTCTGTTAATTGGTCGCTAATCTAATCTTATGAATATAGGTGACAGCTAACGTAATAAATAGAGCATTGTCCAACACAACAATGTCCTTTTCAAACTTGATTGGTCCTGTTGAAGAAATCAGCTTCTTTGGACATCCTATCACTTATATGGCCCCTAGTGTTTATGGCCATCCCCATGTAAGATTTCAGATCATTATATTTTATGTGATGATTTTGCCTTTCTGTTTTTTCTTTAGAAATAAGATTTGATGATCTCACTGGTCTAATTTGATTAGGCGTTGACGATCCATTTCCAAAGTTACATGAACAAGATGACTATTTCTTTGACCGTAGATCCAACGGTCATAAGCGATACTCATCGGCTACTTGACGACTGGGAGGAATCTCTAAAAAACATCAAAGCTGCTGTCCAAGAACGAGACTCCATTCATTAGTAGATTGAGCCAAATCTTTGTTCTTATCTTCTTATTAAAACGTTTGAAAGAAGATAAAACGTACAACGAGGTATAATCATGATATCATATAGTATTGATGAATCATTTTTGATCATATAAATTGTGTTTGTAAATTTATTGTCACTCCGACAATATCATTCGCTTGTAAACGTCAGTGACGTCCATACTTAGAAAGCTACCATGTTAATTGATAATTTATTTTGCAATAATAAACTAATTATATACAAAATGTCTACAATTTTAAGTAAATGTTAACCAAGACATCATCTGGTGGAAAGATGATCATGGCCGATTCTTTATTAATTTTTGCCGTTGCCAGCGGCTTATTAGCATCGTGCCGTATGGCAGCTACGTTTTATGTTTGGGACCAAGGTTAATCCAAAAACTAATTAGTAATAATACTCTAACCAATCAAATCAATATAATATGATATGACTCAGATGGTGCAATTCCAAAGTTGCATGAAAAAGATGACGGTTTCTTTGACCGCAGATTCTACGATCATAACTGATACTCATCGGTTACTTGACGACTGGGAGGAATCTCTAAAAACTATCAAAGCTGCTGCCCAAGAAAGAGGCTCCATTCATCAGTAGATTGAGCTAAAACATCATGGTGGGCTTTTTTTATTTTATCAAAACTATTAAAACATGAGAACTTTTTATCGACTATGTTTTGGACTATTAAAAAGGTCATAACAGTCCAACTAAAATAATTTCATTAGTTATTATCATATAATACTTTTTTAATTTAACAAATATCTATTAATATTTCAAGATTTGTAAAATAGAATTAGTTTAACTTTCTATTTTTTCTCTTACAACTAACTTAATAATATTTTCAAAACAAGATATCTAAAAAGATATTGTCAAGTATCCTTTTCTAAGATTTTATTATGAAAATATATTTTAATGTCTTTTTATTTAAGATGTAAACATAAATTATTTTTAATATTTATTTTTAAATAATAAAATTCGTAATTAATATTAAATAAATTATTAAAAAATATTAATTCTTTCATTATAGAATAAAAAATAATATTCCCATAATGTTTATATTCATAATTAAATTAATACATCAACTAATAAATATAAAGTAACTTAATTAATTTATTAAATATTTTATAAATCATAAAATTAAAGAATAACATACATTCATGAATTTTACCACATACTTCAGCGTACTAAAATAAAATATTAAAGTAAGATATATAAAATAAGAAATAATTACATATTTAAATTTTAGTATTAAAAATAATTCGATATAGTATGATACGGGTTGAATGAAGTATATTTTATTTATATAATAATAAAATAAATTTTGACCAATATAAAAATAAAAAATGTTTTTTACTATAATTTACAGTTTTAAATATAAGTAAAATTAATAATGACGGGTTTTATAAATGAATTATCTTATTTTAAACAAATTATATTTATTAATTTTAATTTATGTATCTATAAAAACAATTTTTAATAAAGATACATGTATGAAATTTCTAATTTTCAGTAAATAAATTTTTGGGAAAAAAACTAAGCACATAGATCCGGGTCGGGTAAACACAAGTATAATTATATTAAGTTATTTTCATAAATAACTGAACGGTTTATATATCTCTTGAACCAAAAAGAAAAAAAAACTATAATCAAACTGAAACCGAAATCCAAAAAGAAGTCATGACATTTTTCATGTCTGATATTTTTAAATGGACCATCAAATCTTACATAACTTAATCATCATGTCTTTTAATATATTTGTCTTTATTTAAAATACAAATAAATATTGTTTAAGAAAATTCTAGGAAAATCTTTTCAGAATCATTTCAAAACTTACTTCCAAAATTTATTTAATTTAAAATTAAATTATCATAGAATATAACTAGAGTTTCAAATTATTATTTTTATTTATGAACGAAAATTACAATATTTTAATGATTATAACAATTTAAATTGATTAATTTTTAAAAAAAAATTATAAAGATCTTGAAACGATTTTGTTAGAAAGAAATATTCATTCCTGTTTCAAATAAAACAATCTTATGCAACTACAAAATATTATAATTTCTCTTTTTTTAAAAAAAAAAATAATGTTTTTTAATTTTTTTTAAAACAATTGTTGTTTTAAAGGTATCTCAAAATATTTCTTCTCTCTGTTATGTAGATCCGACTTAATTCAAATTCTATATACATTTCAAATTTAGAAATAAAACCAAATTATGTAAAATGGTACTGTTATCTAATATTCTCAAAAATAGTTTTTTACAATATTTATAAAATTTATTGTAATAAAACTATAAACCACAAAATATAGACATTTAGATTTATATAATACATATAAATTGCATTAATTTAGTGATATTTTGTTATATGAACTAAAATGTTATAGTATATAAAAAGAAAAAACCCGCACAATCTAGTTTTAATTAACTTAAGTCCGTCATTTCTTTTAACTTCGTATTACATCTATATTATTAAAACTGAAATACATTTTAGTACTGTTTGAAAACATGAATAACAGTTTAAATGAGGATTGTTTGGTAACTTACATAGTAGTATTTTTGGTATTTTCTTTTATTTACACATTTAACTATTGAATTTACAATAAACTGTATACTTGATTTTTATGTTTCTTTTTATTTACAGATTCTTCAACTGTATTTATAATCAATTAAAATTAATTAATTATATTTCCAAAGTTTATCTAACTAAATCGATATTTATATATTGACCATTATTAATATTGTACGAATATTAACTAAATCTCATGTATTAAAAGGAGATAACTTTTTCATGGGATTAACTAAATCGTCAAATTATAAAACATAAAAACATACATAAGTTTTTAGAAAACCGACAGTTTTAAAATTTACGTTGAACATAAATTAAATCACACCCGCACAGGAGTGCGGATCAAGTTCTAGTTGAAAGTTTAAGCACCCTACCTTCTTCCGCTTTTTCTATATAATAAACTTTACCCTTCTTTTTATTTTCATCAAGCCAAAGTATTTTTTTAACGTGTGACAAGTTACTGTTGAATTATTTGAAGATTAGTCATCTCACCAGTGAATTTTTTGGTGGGATTTTTGGGCGAACTTCCTGCAGGTTTTCTGGTAAGTTTATCACCTCCTTATTTTTAGTTATAGAAATCTATTTAGGAGTGGAAGCCCCTTGGTCCAGTGGTTTGACTAAGGGTTCAATTGCTTTTACATTCGGAGGTCTAGGGTTCAAACCTCAGAAAATACCAAATTATGCAGATTATGGAGAAACATGTTACAGGAGATCTTCAGCTTGGTGCAGGGCGTACCATCGAACATGGATCTCATATGACGGCTCAGAGTGGTACAGTCAGGCGTGTATTCTCACATGGTGGTAGAATTGTCGGCTGTAAAATCGTCTTTGTAATATTCTCATCATTGTAATAGCATAATTAATCGATAATAATCGATCCAGTCGTTAAAAAAAATCTATTTAGGGAACATTTCTAATTTAGGAAATAAGTTATTTTAGAAAAATTTCTATTTTAGGAAAATTTCTATTTTAGGAAAATTTCTTTTTTTTAAAATCTATTTTAGGAAATGTTCTATTTTAGGAAAGTTTCTATTTTTGGAAAACTTTAGTTTTTGATACTCTGAGCCTAAGCCGTTGATTCCCATGTTGCAGTTGACCTTTTTCGTTGATCATCCCAGCCAGTTGCTAAGGTGAGGGCTATTCCATCTAATCTCGTGCTAGTTTAGTATTACTGGTATGAAAAGTTTAATTTCGAAACATGTTATGTCTCTGTGAATTGAGTGTAATTGAAGTCTTGTTTTTTATTATTATTTACTTGTTAAACTGTAAATATGATAATAGAAGATTCAACGGTTGATTGAACTGAATGAGTTAAGAGCTGTTATATATATATGTAATTCTGTTATGAGATTTCTAGACACTAGAATGTGTGCTAACGGCGCATTGGGTGGAGATTACGGGGCACGTTTGTGTTAGCGGCACATTGTGCGGAGATTGCGGGGCATATAGACATCTATGCTAGCGGCGCACCATACGGGGATTGCGGGGTACAAAGACATTTGTACTAGCGGCGCATAGGTGATTGCGGGGTACAAGGATTGACTCTTGTACTAACAGTGCAAAGAGCTATATATGAATATCCTTATAAGGAGAATGCGGGGTGAAGAGAATATCTATGTACTATCAGTGCATTGGATGTCTTATATGGTGTATTTGACACCCTGTTTGTTTTTTTGTTAGAGATTGGTCTACATAATCGTGGTGCTATGTACTGATCCAGTGGTGTACGTTTTAACATCATACTAGATAGAGATAGTAACATGTGCTGTGTGCGAAGTGAAGTAATTTATTAGATTATTTATTATATGTTGTATATCACACGGAAATAAAATGCTATTTCTAAAGTGCACTTTTGTATTAACAGATTAGATACTGTTTTTCGAATACAAGTATTTGTTTTTTTCAGAACTAAAGAAAAAAGCAGCCAATACAATCGTATTTGTAACGATTTATTCTTTCTAACACTCTTTTGGTTTACCTCTTCTTTATTTACACAAAATGAATCAGTAGTAGTTAACTAATTAGTTCTTGTAAATGAATGATTATCATGTTAATTTTGATGAATACAACATGATTTAATTATGAATTTCAAATTGTATCGTACATAAAATGTAATCTTTTCTTTTTGAAACACCATAAAATGTATTCTTAAATCTAATAATTTCTAACAATGTACAACAAGTACAGCTATAAACTTAGTATTATAAGATTCTCTAGATTTCTTGATTTTTAGACCACCTAATCTTTAATTAACCTCATAAATCTATAGATCCATGCATTTTCCTCTCATTTTTGTGTCGATATCCATGCATTTTCCAAATAGTCTAAAAGGCGAAAAGAGTAATAAATATATGAAAAAGTTATTAATATAGTCGTATTTGTTACCTGAATGTAAATAATACAATAATGGAAAGTCAAGACCGACAAGAATACTAAAATGAAATTTCCAAAACTCAAATGCACAACACGACGAATAAAAGTCATATATAGTGGAATTCCAAAGATAAATACAGAACAAAGATTGAAAAAAAAAACTATGGAGATTAGGACACGACGAAGACGTCCGCAGATACCTGGGATAAGGGTGGAACAGAAGGAAGAAGAGGAGCAACCGCTTAGCCCAGCTGCGCGTCTGTTTCAGGCGCCGGAGTTTAACTGTAACATCATATCGGTGGTTGGTTTGAAGAGCAAGATCAAACCAGATGTGATTATCGAAGGAATAAAGCAAACTTTGATTAGACATCCTCGTTTCTCCTGCAAATTGGTGAGTCCCACTCTTTCATACTTATGATATGATACCCAGTCCTGATGATACCTTATGTCTATTATCAGTATATATAAAATGTTTCTCAATGTTTTATAGGGTTAAAATGTAACTTCTTTTTAACTAAACAGACATACAACTTGGGTGTTGACAAAACAATATACACAATACAATTATTTTTTCTTCGATGTTTAAACTGTTCTTTCAGTTTTTAATGAGTGTGGTTTTCATTGGATGTTGAAGTGTGATTGATGAGTACTGTTTCTCTTTGTTAAGTATGAATTTCTGATACGTACCATGTCACCATTTATGCGTTTTAATATTAAAACCAAACTATATGTATTAAATTGATTGGCGTCAGGTCCTGATTGATTGATATGGCTTAGGAAGGCAACAAATAACAACA
>WHPY01000065.1:588658-640198 GCA_019776045.1 Brassica rapa x Raphanus sativus | reverse complement strand
GAAGAAGTAAGAGTTATTTTGCAAACAGTGAGAGGAAATAAATCCTCAGAATCAGTTTATTTTTTTAGTCAAAATAATATAAATTTGAAGATTATATTCCAAAGTGGGGACAATATTGTTCTACTTTCGTAACGAGAAAAAAATACTAGAAAATCTATCGGAAGCTTCCTTTTGCTAGACAATTTTTTTGTAAACTTTTTTTCTAAATCTTCTTTTTTATATTAAAAAGAAAGATTTCGAAAGAAGTAAAAGTTAGATTTGCAAACAGTAAGAGGAAAGAAATCTCCAGAATCAGTTATATTTTTTAGTCAAAATAATATAAATTTGAAGATTATATTCCAAAGTGGGGACAATATTGTTCTACTTTCGTAATGAGAAAAAAATAATACTATAAATTAATCGGAAGCTTCCTTTTGCTAGACAATTTTTTTTGTAAACTTCTTTCAAATTTTTTTTTATATTAAAAAAAAAATTTTGAAAGAAGTAAGAGTTAGATTTGCAAAAGTGAGAGGAAAGAAATCCTCAGAATCAGTTATTTTTTTAGTCAGAATAATATAAATTTGAAGATTATATTCAGAAGTGGGGACAATATTGTTCTACTTTCGTAACGAGAAAAAAATACTAGAAAATCTACCGGAAACTTCCTTTTCTAGACAATTTTTTTTTTGTAAACTTCTTTCGGAATCTTTTTTTATATATTAAAAATTTCAAAATCTTTAAGAAATTTTTTTTGCTAGACAAACTTATTTTATTGAAATATATAAAAACTGTTTATTTCAGAAAACCATTGATTTTATCTTTAGCAAATAAATATGTATCAATATTGAAATAATACTACATGAATAATGTGAAAGTACTCCTATTTTGGTAAGGTGACATTTTAACACAGTTTAGCATTTTTATTATTCCATTTGATTGAAGGTGAAAACTGGTAACAGCAAAAGACAAGAACAAAAATGGGTTCAGACAAACGTGGTGGCAGAGGATCATGTCGTCATTCCCAAAATCGATATGCATAACAGAGAGAACGCAAACGCCTTTCTCGATAGCTACGTCTCTGACCTGACTACGATCCCATTAGACATGTCCCAACCATTATGGGAAGTTCACTTACTCGACTTAAGAACGTCCGAGGCTGAAAACGTGGCCATTTTGAAGATCCATCACTCTGTTGGCGATGGTATGTCTCTGATGTCTCTAGTCCTTGCTTGTACACGTAAAACATCGAATCCTGATGAGCTACCGAGTCTACCGAACCAAAAACGTTTGTTGTCTGGATCAAAGAGTTATTCCCGGTTATTGTGGCTGGTTATGGCTCTATGGTCGGTGGTTATGTTGGTTTTGAACACTTTTTATGATGCTTTGGAGTTTATTGCTACGGCAATATTCCTTAAGGACACTGAAACACCGATCAAAGGCAATTTCCAGTTAAGTACGAGTAAGCGGATGTGTTGTGTTCATCGTACCGTAAGTTTTGACGACCTAAGGCTAATCAAGAACGCCATGCAAATGGTAACAATTTCGTGAATTTATTCTGGTCAACCGCATTTTTTACCTTCAAAAATAATATTCGATTGATTTAACCCCTCTTTTGTAGACTGTCAACGATGTTGTACTTGGAGTTTCTCAGGCTGGTCTCTCGAAATATTTGAATAGAAGATACGGTAAATATTTATGAATTTCTGTTAACGTACCAAAATTTTGATATCAGCGTCATATGTGTAAGGATATAAAGATTTGAAAATATAGGAGAACAGGAAGAACCAATGCCTAAAGGAATAAGGCTAAGGGCAGCTCTGCTTGTAAACATACGACCGGCTACTGGACTCCAGGCAAATTAACGTCATTTTATCACAAAATATAGAAATTTCACATGTTTATTTATTTTCGTAAGATATTTTTTATATAAAAGTACAGGATCTTGCTGACATAATGGCAAAGGGATCAAAGTGTACATGGGGAAATTGGATCGGCTACATAATCTTTCCATTCTCTATTGCAATCTGCGATGACCCATTGGAACATCTCCGACGAGCCAAGTCCATAATCGACAGGAAGAAGAACTCTTTTGAAGCCCTGCTAACTTTCATTGTCGGTAATTTCATTCTAAAGTCGTTTGGGGTTCAGGTACATTCTTCATTATATTTAGCTTAAAGATTAGCAGTGTTCGTGTTACAAGAAAAAAAAAGACTTAACAGTGTTCAGATATTACTCTTCCATTAAATCTAACAAAAAAAACAACAAAGAATTTTCCAATAGCTAAGAAATTTAGATCACCTAGCACGTACGGGTCTAATGGATAAAAACGTTCAAGTTTCATTAGGAAGATCGATTGCTCTCCCAAAAGATTAATTTAACATACCTAAAGATCCAGAACCTCCTAATTATTAAAAAAAAATCTACCAAAAAAATCATATAGTAATTTAATAAAAACTCCATCAAATAAAAAAAATAAAACTAACCGTTAATTTAATATTTAAATGAATGCAGAGCGCAGCAAATATACTAAAGAGAGCATTGTCAAACACAACGATGTCATTTTCAAACTTGGTTGGTCCGATTGAAGAAATTAGCTTCTATGGCCATCCCGTCACTTACATGGCCCCAAGTGTGTATGGTCATCCCCATGTAAGCTTCTAGACCATTATATTTCGTGTTATCATTTTTTGTTCAGTGATTAAGAGTCAACGATCTCATGACTTGTCTTTTGATCAGGCGTTGACGATGCATTTTCAAAGTTATATGAACAAGATGACCGTTTCTTTAACCGTTGATCCAACAGTCATTAGTGATCCTTATCGGCTATGTGATGATTGGGAGGAATCTCTAAGAAGCATCAAAGCTGCTGTCCAAGAGAAAAGTTGTACCCAGTAGATTGAGATATTTCTTCTTTTATTTTGAAAAAGACTAAATTTTAAAAAGAGACAAAGAAAGTATGAAAATGAAGAGTTTTTGATATTAAAAATATTGAAAATTTGTCTAAAAGTATCAGAGAATATAATTTATCAAAAATTATGTAAACTAATAAAAAAACTTACATGAATAATTCAACATAGTTCAAATACACAGTCAATCATAATTTTTTTTTTTTTGACTAAAGTCAATCATAAATCTTCGTAAAACGATTCATTGTGGTGCAAGGAGTGATCAATATGATGAAAAAGAACCGTCTAACATAATTATCATATAATGCATAATTGTCAATTGTCAAAATAGTTTTATAACAATTCTCATAATTTGTAACAAAATAACTAAAAATGGTAATTACCAATATATATAATCTTGATTAAACTGATTTTTGATATACAACTAGGTGTTTTCCTGCATTGCGCATAAATAATAATTTTAAATATAATTTTTTTATTTCAAAAAAATATATTTATATTTCAATATTATAATTTTAAATATAATTTTTATATTTTAATTTCAATAGTTTTTAAGAAATCACAAACCTATTTTGTAATCTTATTTCTTTTGATTTGGTATAACTATTTCAGTTAGCTAATATTTAAATTTTAATAAAGATAAGTTATATTTTATAATATTAGTTTTAATTATACTATATTATATTATATTTAATGATTATTTATTTTAAATATATATCTTATTATCTAGTTTAAATATATACATATATATATATATATATATATATATTTATATAAATATAAATGCTAATAAATTTGATATTTTGTATATTTAAGTTAAAATATGTTAAACAGAGAAATCAATTGGTTAATTAACATGATAAAGATGAACAGATAAATTTAAATAAAATTTTAAGCATTTTATTTTTTTTGGATTAATGTTATTTTAGTTTTGTATTTTTGATGCACGTTTACAATTATATTTATACAAATATGATACATATATAAGTTGATGTAAAAATTTATATTTGTAATCTTGTTTAGCTTATTTTTATTTTAGTAGTGATATATGAGTTATTAATACATTTTAATACTTTCACAATAATAAATATTTATATGGAAAATTGATATAGTTATGATATATGAGTTATTAGTCATTACTATATTTAAAATTTTTGCAACAAAATATAAATTTTTATAAGAAAATTTTACATGTCACAATTAATATGATGTCATATTATTTTTCTCAAAAGATAGGTTTTCTTAAGTACCATGTCATTTAATATGATGTCATATTATTTTTCTCAAAAGATAGGTTTTCTTAAGTACCATGTCATTTTTTCTTAATGTCATGTCATTTCTTTTAGCGAGAACCATGACGACACATGTAAACTCAATTGGCAAATAATGTACAGGGCATTCATTTCTTAAACTTCCATTTGCATTCTCATGTCTTTGACTAAATACGACAGAAAAGTGTTTGCATCACCACGAGTACATCGTTAAGTACTTGTTTTTAACAAATTTGAAAATTCAAAAAGTCTTGTTACACTAATTATATATGATGCTGTGATGAGAAATTTGGCATTAATAAACCATACTTCAAATGCAATTTCAAATGCCATTTGACATAATATATCTCTAGATATAACTTCAATTTTTTTTTTTGGTAACACAATTTCAAAAATGCTTAGAAACAACAACAATAGATAAAAGCTTTCAGTTGGAACTACCGTTTAGCTCTTCCTCCATAACCACCTGGAGCAAGTTCTCATAATTCTTCTGCCATTGATCATTCATCTGTAAAGATTTCTTGTACTCAAGTTTCAATCTTTCCATCTCGATCTCCGTTGCTGCAGAGCCTTGTTGCTGACACCACCAAGCAAGAACAAACAGAGTTGTGAAAAAACAGAGTTTCCAGAGAAAAAAAGTGTTGGTTTTTATAGAGACAGAGGAGACACAAACCTGAAGCTCTCTAACTTGCTCGTTGATAAGGTCAACACTGTGGTAAGAGGAGTAAACAGGAACATCAGATAGTGGCGGCGGGTCAACGATAACTATACCATCCATAGTATCGTCTCCTGTTCTTTCGTATTTTTCCAAAGGAGGAGGTAGTGACGACACATTTCTTTTCCATGAAGATTGTGCTTTGTTGGAATTACCAACAACCATTCTTCTGACAACTCGAATGTTGTTCACAGGTCCTGTAAGAAAGAAAGAAAAAGTTTGGAAGGCAAAGCAACAAGGGTTAGCTGATAATCATTTTGCTTAAGTAGAACTGAAACAGAAGGAGATTACCTTTTGGTCTTTTTCCATGGCTGAAAGTACGAACAAGGCGACGTGATTTGGGATCCCAAAAACAAATCACACCATCTTCCGATCCAGAAATCAAAAGGTTTCCGTCTGCGCAATATGCCAAGCAAGTAACAGCTTTGCTGTTTGCACACAAATTAAAAAAAAAAACATCTCATGCTCATAAAAAAATAAAAACCAGACTAGAGGTTGAAAATGACTAGACAGCATAATCATGATTTACAAGACGCATTCAAAGAAGCAGATGGGTTACCCTTGTTCAGATACTGAACCAAGACTTTGAGTGGCATAGTCACTTGAGGAATTCAAGGCACCAACATAAATTTTGCTATCTGTACTACCAGCATAGAAAACAGAGCCGCCAGGGTCTAATGCAAGTGCATTGATGGCTGCAGGAAAGATGATGTTTCTCAACAATCTCCCCTTGGACAAGCTCCAAACCTAACACAAAGGCCGTGGGAAACAGAGAGAAAAGCACTTAACTTTAATTGCAATTCAACAAATGCATAAAGATTAAACAAGTTACCACCTTGCAAGTCCCATCTTCTGAAGAAGAAACAATAAAAGCATTGCAGCCACCATAATCAATGACAATGTCGGTAACAGATGTCGTATGCTCATTAAAATCGTGTTCGTAAAGAGTGCTCCCTTGCTGCTGCCTCTGGAGATCATCAAACAGCCTAAACGAACAAAACAATAAGAATAAAGGCAATAATAATAGCTTTATACTTTTTAAAAATAAAAAAAAAGAAAACAGAGAAAGGTTTAACCTTAAAAGAGACCAGACTCTAACAGAGCCATCAGCAGAACCAGAAACCAACAAAGAATCGTCTCCAGAGAAGACTAAGCATGTTACTGAACGGTAATGACCATGCCACTTCTTAAGCAGCCTCCCACTCGCAACCTAAATACTCACCAGCTATATCAAGCACGCTTCATCATCACAAAATTAAAAAAAAAAAATATAGAATTGGAGTCTTTTTACCTCCCAAAGAAAGATATCTCCAGAGGCTCCACCACCAACGATGTAAGTTCCTTCACTGTTGGCTGCAAGAGCGTTTACTGACTCCGCGGGGAAGCTCCTCACTTCAACTTGTGGCTAACAATTAGAAATAAAAGAGAGCATTTTTTTTTAATTTCAAAAGAGAGAGAGAGAGAAACAAAAAGGCAGATAATGAGAGAGGGAAGAACCTTGTTCCAAGACCAGAAGAAAATCGAGCCGGAGGAAGCGGATGCGTTACGGAGCTGAGAGGCGGCGAGGAATTTATCTCCGACGGCGGTGAGACCGTGAGAGGGAGAGGCGCACTGCTTGAATCGGAGCTGTTCCGTTCCGGTTCTGAGATCCCAGCTTCCGATTCCGCCGTCGATTGATGAGGAGGCTATTACAGAAATCTCCATTGCCGTCCGTTAGAAGAAGGGTCTGAGGGGGAGGGGGTTTATGCTATCAATTAGGGTTTATAAAATCTGTATTTTATCCTTGAATAAAATAATAGTTTTGCGGCGTATAAGCAGTTTCAGTAAACATAAGGGCTATAAATGTAAATGTTAGTTAATTTCTCATTTTATTGATATACAGATGTTCTGATTAGTCCCTTACAATTTGATTTGATTAGGATTGAACTATCAAAAAACTGAATCGTTTTTTCTATTTTGATACGACATAGTATTACCCAATGGAGAACCTTCTAGAGAGATTTGCTATGAAACCTCCTATACGACGTCGTGGGGGGATGGACCTTTCAGCCTCTCCGGGTCACTAGATTCCGAAAGATGTGGGTCTTTTTGTAGAATATGGCACGCGCTCACCACACTCCTTTTTATCCTTAACCACATCTTCTTCTTTTTTTCTACAAATCTGAATTGTCTTCTTCTTCATCATTTCTCTAGAAGACGAGCGAAAATATTATCTAGATAGATTAACCGCTTCTCCTCCATATATAACACAAAGGTAATTCTCTCATGCTGATCATCATCTCCTCCGTTTGAGTGTTTTCTCGTGATTATTCTCCAACAATTCGTTTCCGTTACATCGATAAATCCGACCAGGTTGAATGTAAACTCGAGAAATATTCTCAGAATGTAGTAGTATTGATTATGCGCCTGCTGGTGTCTGTTCAATGTGATTTAATATAATAATCCAAGAAATGGAAATATTCCTTAATTTCATATTTCCATATTGTGTCGGCTTTTGAATCTTTTTTTTTTGGTTCTGTAAGACTGTTCTGAAGAAACCCTAGACAAAAAGCTCTGTCCGATTCCTCTATATTCATAACACCTACGTTTTTATTTTACGGTATCTGCTTAAATTGGTTGTGTGTTCTACTTAGTTTAATCTCAACTTTGTTAATAATCTCGAGATTGATCAGTTTTTGTTAAATGTTTCTTTGTGATAACTAGACAGATATGTTGAGTTCTGCTCCTTCAGTCACAAATCTCTTGACAACACCTAACAACGTGAGCTACACCTCTCATGTCAATGACCCCATAATTGTATTTTCTTGCTTTTGTAGTGATTCACATAACCCTCTTCACACCTAATATCTGTTTTCTTAGGTGATCCAGTTACTCGATATGGTATCCATTGAATCAAACCACTTGTTCAGTGGGAAGAAGACTCTTTGCTTCTCCACCAGGCATCACAAGAGTTTCCCATTATCACTTACTCAGATGAAGATCAGAGTTCCGAGAACCTTAGCTTTTGCCTCTGCGAAAGGAAAAGGCAAATCTGAAAGCGGAGTGGAGGCTATCGTTGGTGATAATGCCTCCAAAGAACTTAACTGGAGTTTCGACTTTCCAGACTCTAAACCTGAGTTTTCTCTTCTCGACTCAGAGGATTACCAAAACATTTCTACTGTTCTCGAAAAACTCAATGCTCTTCGCTCACATCTATTAGCAGCAGAGAAGTGGAACGCTTCTAGACTTCAGTCATGTGACAGGTCCGTACGTTGTCTTTTATATATTAAAACTTGCATTGCTTATTGTTTGGCTTTTGCTATGTTGCCTCATTCTTCATACGTACTGTTTGTTGCAGAAAATATCTGGAATGCGCTACAAACTTAATTCATTATATGGCTTTGAGGTCATTGGACACTGAGCAGCTCAATAGTTATCTTACTTCTCTTGGTCTCTCAAGTTTAGACACCAACAATCTCTCTCTTCTCTCTAACCTTGAAGCAACCATTAATCTGTTGATGAAGTCTCCTATGGAACCTCGGAAGCTGCAGCAGAAGGGTATGACTATTAAGAAGAATGAAGGAAAGGTATCATCATTACTTGGTAAGCCTCTTGAGGGGAAAAAAACACATATCATGGTAACTGTTGGTAAAGAAGCAACCGAGAGTGAGACCTTTATTACAGACATTCTGAAAGCTGGCGCTTCTGTTATCCGTATAAACTGTGCACATGGAGACCCCACCATTTGGGGTGAGATCATCAAAAGGGTAAGAAGAACCTCTCAGATGCTTGAGATGCCGTGCCGCGTTCTTATGGACTTAGCTGGACCAAAACTGAGAACTGGCACCTTAAAACCCGGTCCACGCGTGATGAAAGTTTCGCCTAAGAAAGATGCTTTCGGAAACGTGGTTTCTCCCGCTCTGGTATGGCTCTCCGTAACAGGAACAGAGCCTCCTGCTCACCTTTCCCCTGACGCTACTATATTCGTGCGAGACCAGGAGTTTCTTGCTGGTCTCCAAATAGGTGATTCTGTAAGACTATGTGACGCTAGAGGGAAAAAGAAAGTTCTCAAGATCTCAAAAGAGTTTGATGTTTTCTCCAGTGCTGGATTTGTGGCTGAGTGTTTTGATACTGCTTATGTTGAGTCTGGAACTGAGTTATACGTTAAGGGAAAGAAAGGGAGACGTTTGTTTGGTCAAGTAGTGGATGTTCCTCCCAAGGAATCTTTTGTAAGGCTCAGAGTGGGTGACTTGCTAGTCATAACCAGAGAAGGATCTTTTGATGAACCTTCTGTGACTGTTCCAGGAGCTCATAGGCTGACTTGTCCTTCTGGTTACTTGTTTGATTCAGTCAAGCCAGGGGAAACCATTGGTTTTGATGACGGAAAAATATGGGGAACAATCAAAGGAGCTAGCCCTTCAGAGGTTATTGTCTCCATCACTCATGCTGGTCCAAAAGGTACGAAACTAGGATCAGAGAAGTCTATAAACATTCCTCAGAGTGACATACGTTTCAAAGGCCTTACTTCAAAAGATATCAAAGATCTTGAGTATGTAGCTTCGCATGCTGACATGGTTGGCATTTCATTCATACGTGATGTCCAAGATATATCAGTACTTCGACAAGAGCTCAAGAAAAGGAAACTTAATGATCAGCTTGGTATTGTTCTCAAAATTGAAACGGAAAGTGGGTTTGAGAATCTGCCTTTGATTCTGTTAGAGGCGATGAAGTGTTTAAACCCTTTAGGAGTTATGATAGCTCGAGGTGATCTTGCGGTTGAATGTGGATGGGAGAGATTAGCTAATATACAGGAAGAGATTCTAGCTATCTGCAAAGTTGGTCGAGTACCGGTGATTTTGGCTACTCAGGTTCTTGAATCACTTGTTAAATCTGGTGTTCCAACTAGAGCTGAGATCACAGATGCTGCAAATGGCAGAAGGTTAAAAAAACCTTTTCACCCAAACTTAAAAGTAAACATGGTCTTGCTAAAGCTTTCTTTGTCTAACTATGGAGTTTGGATTTTTCTTTTTTTTTTTTCAGGGCGAGCTGTGTGATGTTGAACAAAGGAAAGCATGTAGTTGAAGCTGTTTCGATGCTGGACACTATCCTTCATACCAAGCTTATCTATAAGAAACCAAACTCTGAAAATCTACATTGATGTGCTGCTTATCATTAGGAAGAGAACTTGTAGTCTGCTCGGCCAGCCCATGAACTAAGTCCTACTTGGAATATTGTGTCTTCTGGAGCTGCTGTAGTTTCAGACGCAGGGTTTAGACCGGTTCATAATGCCGGTTATGCAATGGAACCTGTAGCTTTGGAATATTTGGTTGTTATTATATTCATCATATAGTCCTATAAGAAAGAGGTTTTAGTGGAAACCTAATATGTTTTTAGCATATGAACAAATCATATTGATTATCAGCGATACTAACATAGAAAATTTTGGCCTCTTCAATCTAGTTTCCCCCCCTTTCTTCTACAATGAACGTTGGTGTTTTCAAACCGTAAACAATTATCTCAAAATTTATTTCGACATGTTTATATGTTTACTTCAGTGTTAATTTTGAACCCGATCCGGATCCGCGGTTGAACCGGTAAACCCAGTGATCCGAGATAAATCCAGTTTGGGTTTTGCGAAAAACTCAAAATTTAAAAACCCGCAAAAACCCACCAAAATCCGAAACTCGGTACGGATTGAACCACTGGTTGAACCAATAGATAATTTTTATATATTTTTTAAAGTTTTTAATTATATTTTTATATTCTAAATTTCTAATTAAAAAGTTAGGTTTTTTCAGTTTTTTTTTGCCGTATTCCTTTTCCTCTGCTGACTTCTAGTGATTTCGTATCTCTTTTTCATCTTTTTTCTTTTTTTTTGATTATTTTGTTTATTATAAACCTGTAGTACTAGGCTTTACGTGTTCTAAATCATGTGTATACTGTTTTGTTGATAAGTTTTAAAATTTAGATTAAACTTTCTGATTTTAATCATATCAATTACACTATTTTACTTGTGATTTTTAGATTTTGATGAAGATTTTACTATGTCAACGAAAGAAAATGAAGTGAAATATGATATAAAGAACCAAAATTAGTTGATGTGATTTGGTGTTAGTTTATTTTTTTTATTGACAATTTATTACAATGATGTTTTCCTTTTGGTTTATTTTGGATTTGAAGTTTAATTTATTATACACATTAGACATAAATATTTATGAATTTTAATCTTTATTTTTAAGATGTCGTAACTCTTAACTAGTCACAAATTTTTATATATATTCTATACTTTTTTTTTTGATATTTTGTATATTAAATGAAAATAAAATATAAAAAGTAAAGTTATGCATTTTCTAAATATTTTTTAAACATAACATATATACATATCCAAACTATTATTTTATGTTTTTTTAAATAAGAAAATATTAACTTTAATTTCTATATTTTTATTTTCAAACCTAATATATTATTATATAATAAAATTAATCTATTTATTAACCCGCGTTTCATCTACGGTCGACCCAATGACCCAGTGACCCGGTAAATTATCCGGTTCAGTGTCCTGGTAAGTAATCGTTACTTGGTATATGGAGAAGTATTATGACGGTAGAGACTTGCTAAAACATGGCTTGGTAAAAGCCACTGACGATGTGTCTGAGACTAATGTATGAGCTTAAAACTGGATAACCTAGTTCCTGAAGTGGTTACAGGTTTCTCAATTCCTTTCAAGACTTACATTCCCTTCATTGTAATTAAGGCAATGAGTCTTATTGAAAGAAAAAACTGTGGAACGATCTGTGGATGTAAAGTCATCTTTAAAGATCACTTTCTATGGAGAGCAATGTCAGGAGCGTAGCGGTTTCAGAAAGACTCTTTCTGTGGAATTCAAGTTGATGCTTCATGCTCTTCATCTGGTACAGAAAATGAAAGTAGCTATTTATCATGTTTTATTTACATGCCAAGCTATAAGAGAAGCATCTAAAATCTTCAGTATGCCAGCCCATATACCAGGTTTCTCCTCTAGCTCAAACAATACCTTAGTTCCTCTGGCATACTTGGAAAGCACGTAACGCTCTGATCTTGGAGAAAATTCCATATGATCCACATGCTATAGTTTCCAAGCCAAGATAAGATACCGTGATCTGGTTTACGATTAACTCTCCTGACCCTTCTCCATATACTTTACAATTCTCATGTTCCCAAATACCTTCCGAGGTTCCATAATCTTGTTTTGAATCCTATTCTAAAACATCCGTCTGCACCAGAGCTTAACGCTATATTTCTTTCATACGATAAAAAGACTAAAAAACATCGAAACAAGTTATTGGCAAAACTAAAACTGAAAAAATATTAATCAATAATAACTTACCACAAAAGTAAGTGGATCCGAGCTGTGGCAGCATTTTACTAGACAAACACCCGTTTCAATACTCCACAATCTAACAGATTTATCTTGAAAAGGTTTCCATGATAGCTAAAGATTAAATATCCAAAACAATGATTGTTAGATAAATGTGAAATATTGTCACCTTGCTGGAACTCAGCACAAGTGCATGATTTTCTAGACTACACTGTATGTAAGAAATAGAATCCTTATGGCCCTCCAAAGTCTGTAAATAAATATTAAACATGAGAAAAAAACACAATTTTATTTGTTCTAAACAAGAATTTACCATGTGTTCGGTAAAATCTGCACAATTGATGCACATTTATCCTCGAGCAACTATGTAGTGCTTATCACTAAGCATCCCCAGCTGACAGCGAAAAAAGATTCAGAGGCCTAATGCAAAATCTATATATGGGAAATTCTAAATTCAGACTTAGAATATAAATTAATTGACATCATAAAAGAAAATTGCATACCTTAGTATCTAAATAACATTCATCATTCTGTTCTATAGCGGGATTATTTTCACCATAAGTATGACATTTATAAGTAGTAACTTACAAAAAAAAAACAAATAAAGCAAATCAAAATGCATAATGATATTATAAAAAGAACTAAGGAAAATTATCTCACCATGTTTTGTCCAGCCACAGCAAAAAGGTAAGACCAAGTGGAGAGAACATGATGATTATGTTGGTTTAAGCTTGAATAAGAAGGAAACTTGAAATGTAAGTAAGAAGTCCTAATCCTATCAAGACTTGGAGATAGAAACATAATAAGTTTAGGAGTTATCTAATGCTGTGTTTATCTAATAGGATTAGAAAAATATAATCTCTATATAAGTAAATATTGAGATGTGATATTATTTACAAGAGTTTAGAGTTTGAGAGCTTGAGTTTTGAGATATTTTTTCAAGTTTTAATAAGAGAGCATATTCTTATTTAAATCTTTAAGTTCTATACTTGGTATCAGAGCGTTACAAAATCAATTTACTTGATCGACATAAGGTTCATCGGAGATGGGAGAACTTGCAGTTGTGTCAACCGCAAAACTAAAGGTGGGAGAGCAATCTTCCGTCAAGGGCCTTATGTTGAATTCGGCGAATTATACAGTATGGGCTATTAGGATGAAGAACTTACTAAAAGTTCACAAAGTGTGGGGTATTGTCGAAACAGAAACAGAGGAGGAAGATAAGAACGTTTAGCAATATCTCTGTTATTTCAGGCGATATCCAACTCTATCATGAGATTCTCACAGTTGAAGCCTTCTTGTGAGAGATGTTCATATAGCTTGCACAAATCACCGTAACTATCCAAGGTCTTACCTCTATATATAGTTGCATCTGGATGTTCCTGCCAAAACTCAGACACTAATCTCTCAGAATCACACACACACACACACCTTGTAAGAATAGTGCGTTCATTAGATAGACTCCTTACCTTAATATACGCTTCCCAATGTTCATCTTCTGCAACTATGGTTTGCTTCTCTCCATCCCAAACAAAGCCATCAAGATTAATGATACTGTTGACGTCATCACGCTCTTTCATCATCAATATGTAACGATTCTCCAGCGTGAACATGTCAGCCTGCAATCCGAACTTTGCATTGAAGGATTCCGCCATCTCCCCCCAAGCTTGTTCTGTGAATGTCTCACCAACTTTTGTTTCCTCTGTTGACCTGCTCAAGCATCAGATCAATAAGACACCGGTCCATGTCAGGTGTCCATTCTACACAAGGAGGACCACTAGTGCTACAGAGGTAATCATCTTTCTCTTCCCCTGCTAGTACCATCTGGTGGCATCTCTTGAGCAACTTCTTGATCTAAAAGTACAAGTTTTGAAGACATTGTGGGACGACTCAAAGCTTATGAAGAACGTGTAGCAGAGGAAAGATGAAACTCAAGAAGAGCAAAACAAACTGATGTACTCAAATACAGAACAACAAGCTAATCGTGGTTGGGGGGGCCCATGTTACAAGAAACCCTCAAACGGCCCATATTTAACCGGTCTGATCCGGTTGAATTAGCTTTAAACGATAAATTTATGACCGGTTTACCCACACTTTTTTTGTCATCTTTCTTTCTCTAGAGACTATGAGTAAGGTCGATTTGAAAGCTCATGAAACGCATCAATGCCACTCTTCATCCCCGCCATTTTCCGGAACTCAGAAAACTCCATACCCGAATATTCGCTTCTTCTCCATCTAAACCGGAATTCGAACCGGATGGGACATCTGTTCATTACAACTTACTGGGTCAGGTACTTGACACGAACCCGGATCACAAAACCCTCACAACAGTCCACTCCAGAATCGTTCTTCAAAATCTACGCGGCGACTCGGCTCTAGGCGTTAAACTCATGAAAGCTTACGCTGCTTTAAAAGACGTGGAGTCAGCACGCAAGGTGTTCGACGAAATTCCCGAGAGAAACGTGATCATCCTTAACGTCATGATCAGAAGCTTTGTGAATAACGGGTTTTACCGTGAAGGTATCCAAGTGTTTGGGACCATGTGTGGCTTCGATGTTAGACCCGATCATTACACTCTCCCTTGTGTTCTAAAGGCCTGTTCTTGCTCTGGGAATGTCGTCATCGGGAAGAAGATACATGGGTCCGCTACGAGAGTTGGGCTCGCTTGTACTTTGTTTACTGGGAATGGTTTGGTTTCTATGTATGGAAAGTGTGGGTTTTTATCTGAAGCGAGGCTTGTGCTTGACGAGATGTCAAGGAGAGATGTTGTCTCTTGGAACTCTTTGGTTGCTGGGTATGCGCAGAACCAGAGATTTGATGATGCTTTGGAGGTTTGTAGGGAGATGGAATCTGTGAAGGTGAGCCACGACGCTGGCACGATGGCTAGTCTGTTACCAGCAGTGACCAATACAACGAGGGATAATGTTATGTATGTTAAAGATATGTTTTTGAATATGGGGAAGAAGAAGAGTTTGGTTTCATGGAATGTGATGATCGGCGTGTATATGAAAAACGCAATGCCTGTTGAAGCCGTGGAGTTGTATTCCCGAATGATGGAAGCTGATGGGGTCGAACCTGACGCAGTCTCAATCACAAGTGTGTTACCTGCTTGTGGAGATACATCTGCTCTTTCTCTTGGTAAGAAAATACATGAATACGTCGAGAGGAAGAAGCTGATACCGAATCTATTGGTAGAGAACGCGTTGATTGACATGTACGCAAAATGTGGGTGTCTAGACAGAGCAAGAGACGTGTTTGAGAAAATGAAATCTCGTGACGTTGTGTCTTGGACAGCTATGATCTCAGCTTATGGAGTCAGCGGAAAAGGCCGTGACGCTGTGGCATTGTTTTCTAAAATGCAGGACTCGGGTCTCGTCCCTGATTCAATTGCGTTTGTCACAACGATAGCTGCTTGTAGCCACGCCGGGTTGCTTGAAGAAGGTCGGAGTTATTTCAAACTCATGACAGATCATTACAAGATCACTCCAAGGTTAGAGCATTTAGCTTGTATGGTGGATCTTCTTGGACGAGCCGGGAAAGTGAAAGAAGCCTATAGCTTTATACAAGAAATGTCAGTGGAACCAAACGAGAGAGTTTGGGGAGCGTTATTAGGAGCTTGTCGGATGCATTCTGATACAGACATCGGTCTACTGGCAGCTGATAAGCTATTTCAGTTAGCACCCGAGCAATCTGGTTACTACGTATTGCTTTCTAATATCTACGCAAAGGCTGGAAGATGGGAAGAAGTTACAAAGATCAGAGATATAATGAAGAGCAAAGGGTTAAAGAAGAATCCTGGAGCGAGCAACGTTGAGGTCAATGGAGAAATTTATACATTCTTGGTAGGTGACAGGTCACATCCTCAGTCCAGTGAGATTTACAGAGAGCTAGATGTTCTAGTGACGAAAATGAAAGAGTTAGGGTATGTTCCTGATTCGGAATCTGCGCTTCACGATGTGGAGGAAGAAGATAAAGAGACGCATTTGGCTGTTCATAGTGAGAAGTTAGCAATTGTGTTTGCTCTGATGAACACAGAGGAAGGAGAAGAAGATAACAACGCCATAAGAATAACGAAGAACCTTAGGATCTGTGGTGATTGTCATGTTGGGGCAAAGCTTATCTCGCAGATAACTTCTCGCGAGATCATCATCAGAGACACCAATAGGTTTCATGTGTTCCGGTTTGGTGTTTGCTCTTGTGGTGACTATTGGTGAAATAAATAATGTTTAAAGGTTTATAAACGCAGCGCTTTGATGAGAATGAAAGTACACCTTTTTCGGACAGCTTTATAATATCTTATTGTCTGACAACCAATGATTAAATAACACGTCATCAGCTGTAAGGAAAACTCTTCATATAGATAGCCTAAACTGCAAGTCCCCTCCAGCTTGTGAACTCAGAGAGATTTAAAGAAGCGATGTGAAACATTTCTTACCAGTGGGAATGTTAACTCTAGTGCGCTTTTCAACGTCTCAACAATACTTCAGAGTGTAGTTTCCTTTTTGTTTCTTATGCAATACATTTCTTACCAGTGGGAATGTTAACTCTAGTGCGAAGTATATGTTTCTTGATTATATAGACCAAGAAAGTTGAGGCATGAGGTGGCACGGATCTGCGCCTTGGTTTGGCTAAAAACCTTCACTTTGAGGCTATTAGCTTCAACTGGTGATCTTTCCCTATTTTCAGCTTTGATTTATTGTTTAAAAATCTCTTTTAATAGTGTTTTGCGTGATTGCTTGAGAAACAAGGAATGGTTTGTGAAATGTACGATTCCTATGGCCGTCTTCGTGGTGATCTTCGCGTCATAACTTAACGTTAGTCGATTATAGCGTTCTGATGACAGTTGATCCACATCTTAACGAAAAAAACCTGGAAGTTCTGCAAGTATATATTATTGATGTGTGAGAGTGGGACTATGGTATATGTTTTATTTCCTATAATAAAAATCTTTGAGTGGGTTATATACATCTCATTGTCCGCTTAATGAATCCAATCAAAAATTTATCAAAACATGAGATAAAGTTATGAGAAATTTATTATGAAATGGGAAAGTTTTTTCGAGCAACTTGCTGATCAAATCTAAACCAATATAGTGAAACGGTTTGTACTAAAACCAAGATCTCAAATCTTCCACCATGAGTCGGGCCACATATATCAGCTTGTAACCCTTTGCAATCCATATACCTTGACTCTGTTGTAGAGGATGCAACTACCCTTTGTAATCAAGATTTCCAGTTGCTTATGCTTCCTCCAAATGTGAATGCAAGGCTAGCCATGACTTTCTCTTATCGTGATCGGATGTACAATCTGCATCACAATGCACACAGAGACTGAAACTAGAGTCCTGTTCTTTTGCAAACCAGTGTTCCTCGATAAGGCAGATCTATTGATGATACCAATTGGATATATGCTAGATCATGCTTTGCTCCTATTATATATATAATATACATTAGATTTCCAAATGCGTTTTCATAGGGGATAAACAATTGGTGCATCTATTCCTCACTAATTTATTTATGAATTTCAGTGGCTAACAAAGAGTTGAGATTAATTCTCAAGATTGTTTAAACTGGTTAACCTCGAAGGAGAATACAGATCAACTGGGAGAAAACATGCGCCTCGCTCATGGTGAATTTATATGAAAAATATTTAAGAAATATTGTATAGAAAAATAAAATTTATATTCTTGATCGAATTAATATTTTTGGCTTTTTAAAAGATTTTTAAGACCTTTTTATTAATTACATAATTTGTTTACTGATGAGTTAATCTCATGTTTAAAAATATTTTAAATCAAAAATCACTTATCACATAAGAACCTAACGTTTAGGCCAATATTCTCAGTTCTACTATTTAGTTACGATGAAACTATGTCAGCTCGAGTTTATATCATGATTTAGAATTTAAAAGTTAGTCATGTTTATATAAAATTTACGTTTTACATGTCAATCCTATCTATCTTCAATATTTTTCTTTTTTTGTCATTTTTTCATTTTGGTTATTGCTTGCTATAAATATTAGTTTTTTAGTTTATTCTCATTAGTTCTTTTATTTTGGCCTGAGATTTAGAAAATATTTAAAATTTAAAATTATTCAAGAGATACATACTTATGTTAAGATCCGCGCCTTATGCAGAATAAATATTTTATATTTGTTACTTATTTCATGTTGTTCTGCATATTATGAAATAATAAAATACTAATTATATATTAGATAATTAAGAAATTGGTTACTATTATGTAATAAATTGGCGTGTTCATATAAATCAAACGATTTCTCTTGTTTATTCGCGATCATTTTAAGGTATCTAAATCAAAACAATCAATTTTATCTATTGTATATGATATATAATTAAATTTAAATGATATTAATATAGATATATAGTATACCTTTAATATGGATATTTATTAAACGAGGTTTATACTCATATGATTTTATGATTATTTACATATTTGTGTAACAAATTTTTACACGAGCGAATTTTTATGATGTGGAATGTTTAGTGATTTCAATTATTTATAATCATTTAAAAAAACAATGAAATTTCAAAATTAGAATATTAACTGTTCAATATATGTTCAATGCAAATATCAAAATATAAGTATGTATTTTCATATGATGTATAGTTTAATTTAAACGATATGAAAAAACACCTATTTAAATAAAACTGATTCATATTATTTTATAATCATTCTATCTTATCTTAGAAAAAATTTAAACCTTAATCACAAAAGTTTATGTGAGACTTTTAACATTTTTAGTAATTTATACTCGTTTTGAAAAATTCAAAATAGAACATATAAAAAAATCTAAATTTTTATTATATAATTAATGTAATTGTGTAAGTTATTTTAACAATAAAAAATTAAACAAAAATGATAGAAAGTATACAGATTTTCATCAAATCTTTATTATTTAAAATCATTAATTGACATATATATTTTAATCACATTAATTAATTTTGTAGGTTTTATTTAAGAAAATAATATATAAAAAATTTAATTTGATAAATGAATGGTCTATAATGGACATCTCCTATAGTTAATCGTTAACGTCTATAGAGAGAATTAAAATCAAATTTGGACCAACCATTTTTTTAATTGAATCTAATATTGTCACATATGACTAATTGAGTACTTAATTGATTGATATCTAAGCAGAGACTTTTTATAAATATTACAAACTTGAGATTGCATTTTTTAAAATATTCTTCAATTAATATATATGGGATTTAGCGTTATTTATGTATGTTTAATATGTCAAATAATACAAGAGTAAAACCCCAAATATTTTAGTTTTCCGACTTTAGTTATAAATTAGTCATCTCCGAGTACAGCTTGAGACAACAACAGGCGATCTAAAATAAAATATTCTCAAGTAACACCTTGAGAGAGCTTTATTTATTAATACATATACTTTTTGATAGCCACATATTGAGTCACTATTCTCACATAGAGCTAACAAAATCAACGATATCAACAACATCATGAAGTAGAGAGTTGGAATTCACCACCCTACAGTTCAACCTAATCTGTCCTTGAGTTCCCGTAAGAGGTGTAATGTTTCCCATCCTATTCATCGCCTCCACAAACGCATCGAAGAATGTTTGTGTGCCATCAGCATATGCTCTAACCAAGGGGATTGTGTCAGTAGCATTAGGGCTAGAGAACAACTCCTGGTCGCTCTGAATAAGACCTTTCTGTTCTTTGAGATTCACATAGTACTTATTGTCGAAAACAGTAGGCGTACGTAGATCAAAATCCACCAAGGCACTTAGGTTACCAGTACGGGGACATAGTCCACGAAGAGTTTGGAGGTAAGTAGTGTTGAGGGTAGGATCGGGTAAACCGGTGTTGCTGAAGTTGTATAATCTGTCCATAATGAACCGGCATTGATTTTTACCAAATGTGTGACCCCCTAACCAAAGAAAGATCATAACATCAATAATAAACTCGATAATTACAACTATGTCAAAGGTGTTTAGTTAGTTTTTGTCAATTACCGGAGAGAGCAACGAGATCAGAAGGACGGTCGAGGCCAACTTTTCTAAAGCTGGCTTTAAGTTGTGGAAGTGTGAAGAATGGAGCTGGCAGATTTGCATTAGATAGATTCAGAAACGCTTGTAAGCTGTCTCTTCTCCCCAAAGGAACCCTCCATGAAGGACCTCCTGCCTATATATATATATAATATGATATAATAACCATTTTATTCAGAATACTAATTGTTTTTAGAGATTTTTTCCGAGATGTTATAGATATTATTCTGAAGTTTTCAAAGTGTAGACAGAAAAAGACAAACATGTAATTAAATTCATTGATATATATTCCAAGAAAATATTTAATTTCCAGAATTTCTTGAAAATATGATAACCATTATTTACCTAAAAAAGTAGTCTTATCTAACCAAGTAATGGGATTTAATTTTGTCAGTGATCTATTATATTAAACATGCCAAGTTTTCTTCACGGGACCACGCGTTTTAAGTATTTCCGATTTGTTTTTTCATATTTGTCAAATACAGTAGTTGAGATATTCATACTAAATATAGATTATACTAAATTTCTTTTACAAATACTGTTTTTCAATCTTAATACAGCACGTCATAACGCTTTTGAATATATCTCTGTTAGTTCTGAACCATTTTTTTTCATTTCAGAATCAAGTTTTTTTTGTTGATATGTTAAGTGTAACTTGATATATATATAAACAGTATATGTAATAAATCTAAGAAAACAGATTAATGGAAAACATACCAAAGTGACCGATTGTTGAGCTGCGATGGTGAGCATATCTGCGCATGAAACGGTTCTCGGGCATGCCCTCTCCACTGCGGCTTTCATTCTATCAATCACAGGAAACCCCCGAGCCGAGTTTGCGTTTCCAGCTGCATCTTTCTCTGTTCGGAATGATGTCGTGTTGTCTAACAAGATAGATGCGTCACAACCCTTTTATCATTGCAAAATATAATTCGACAGATCATTAGTTATTACATCCGTGGGTTAAATCTTTCTCAAGTGGTAACAGTGTAACATAATCAGAGAATACAAAGCGAAAATAAAAATGATTCTCTCAAAGATGTTTTCCTCAATGAAAAGTAAAATGTTTTTCAACAAAATACTATAATATGTTTTGATAAAATAATAAAATTCCTTGGTTTCGTATATCCCATCCCTACTTAATAAATACTGATTGATGGGTCTTAAATTCATACCGTTATTGGTTCCTTTCAACTTTATGTAACACGGATAATTCATATTCGGTGAACCGATATCTGACTTAGTCACTTAAGCATATGTTTTGGCATCATCATTGAAATAAATAACTAACCAGTAGCTGATCATCATAGAAAAATTGTATAAATTTTCTTTTGCCTACTGCACAATTTGATTAAGGAAATAAACTAGGTTGGTTATCCAAGCCAGAAGAGAAATGTTCATATTAATATTAACTGGGTGTCTTTTATTCAGAATAGCGTTTCACGCTAACTGATACCACATAAAATACAATTTTTATGAAATCAATATTTTTTAAAGTTTAAAAATCCTAAATATCACTTATTTTAAGAATAAAAAGTGCTGAAATGATACTTAATTTGAAACATCTATGTAATATTTACAATGCAACACAAATAATTAGAAAGGAAATGAAAATATGAATATATTACATTGACAAAGCAGTCGTGGAAGTGAAGACGAAGGATGCTCGCGGCGATACGAGGGTCCGATCTTAGCTCGTTGACAATGGTTTCTCGTACGATGTTAGTGACGTTTGGACATGAACTGTCGTAGAAGGTAGGGGTAAGTTGAGCATCGGACAAAGACGCACGAAGCATAAGACATGCCAATGTGACTAAGATTGTCCAAGTGGACGTAGAATAAGGAGAGATCAAATGCATTTTCACGGAAAAGAAAATTATATGATTGGGTTTACGAGAGAAAGATGAGGAAAGTCCGTGATCTTAAGGAATCCTTTTATAGGCAAGTTGGGTCTAACTTGGAGGCCCTTTTTCATCAATTGAATGGCTTTTTTCTTAACAACAAAACGATGACTTTGAATGTAAAAAAAAAAAACAAATGAAGACTTTTCTTCTCGAGTTGTATACATCATCCACTGTGGTTATCTTTACATTTTTTTTTTATAAATGTTATGTAACTTCTCAAGTTCAATAACAGAATAATTTGAGTTCTTCTCATATACCAATATTAACTTGGTTGTTAACAACATACCAATATTATCCTACAAATAAAAATTTGTCGTCTATTTTTTTGTCAGTGAGTATAACTTAATTAAAACAGTCCAAAAATCCATATTAGAGTTTGTAATATTTTTTATCAATATCATTACATATAAAAGTACTTATAAATTATCTGGTAATTTTTGGAGAATTTATAATTGAGCCCACTGGTGAGTAAACAAAATTGATTTACTGGTGGTGGGATGGAGGTTTTAGGAGACTGTTGTCTATATTGGAATGGAGATTGTTGTCTATTTTGGAATGCAAAATGTGATTGTGCCTCCTCTTTTTTCTCTCAACCCAGATGGAATGAACATTTACTTGGAACACTAGACGCAGGAGAATAAAAAGTGAGCCAGTCATAAGTACTGTTGACGAGCTTCTCCATAGTATAACCCCAGTCTGGAGCAGGATTCTCACCGAAGTTCCTTGCACTTTCAAGCCAAACTGAAAACAAATATTATACTCCCTCTGTTTTTTAAAGATCCATATTCTAGGAAAAAAATTTATTTTAAAAAGATACATTTTTTACTTTTTCAATGTATTATTTAATGAAAATCTGTTAATTTCAAGAAAATTAATTGTGTTTATTAGATTTTTATTGGTTAAAGGTTATGGAAAATTGTTATTCACAAAAATCAATGTATTTTTAATGTGATTTCTTAATATATGTGAAAAGTCTAGAATATATATCTTTAAAAAACAGAGGGAGTATTCAGTAAGTAATTTTATATAACTTCGTAATATTTCATTTCACTTTTTATCCTTGGGAAACCTATTTTTAGTTTCTGCCATTTTTAATTATCTAATAACTAATGCATCAAATTTTGAATATTCAAATATAAAATACAATGTTTTTTTGAGAATAAATACAAGGACTTTAGTTAGAAAGTAAAACTAAATATTCCTATACATACACGTTTGAGGAAAAGCAATATAAAATATCTAGTGCCAGGAAAAAGGAGAAAAAAGGAAGCAAACTAGGAAAATGACAACAACAAACGATAGAGGTACCGAACGTGAAGGGCTTGATGATACATGTGACTCACCGGAGGCAATAGGTATGTTTAAGTTTAAGCAACTAGGGGTGCATACTCGATTATCATGAATCCCTACGAAAATATTATGTGAAGGGATTTGAGTTTCACTAAGCTTTTAGATGATTTCAGAGAACTTGGGTGAATAAAAACTTTACCACGATTTGTTATTTAAATTGTTCAGAAAATATTTGAAATGATAAAATTTAATTTTTTTCCCTTAGCTAATTAATTCATTCTAAGACACCATAAGTATCTAAAAAATACAAATTATTATATATGAACAATAAATATTACGGCTACCCAATGAATTATAGAATCTAGTTGAGTTTGTTTCAGTTACCAGCAAAAGAAAAAAAAATAAGAACAATAATTATTATTATATGGGCGTTGACAAAAAACAATAAANATTCAATATCATTGCAAATGCAGTATAACCTCTATAAATTAATAATGTTGGGACATTAAATTTATACTAATTTATAGAGATATTAATTTACAAAAAATTTCTATTTTAGATTTTTTGAATATTTTTATTTATAAAATAAGAAAATATTTGATTTTACAGTATATACACGTTATTTTAATTTTAGAAATTTGACTTTCATATTATTTTATTATCTTATTTAGTGTATATTTTATGTTTCATAGAGCTGTTATTTGGTTTTCGATATAGTATTACTAAATATTATCAAAATATACTGAAATTTTAAGAAAACTAGATATATTTTCATTGTAAATATAAAACCAACATTATAATGTTTAGTTTGTACTTATATAAAAAAAAATATATATATATATATATATATGTATATATATTATTAATTTATGATTTTAATAGGACAATATATTTACATGGAAGTTTTAAAAATATTATTATCTTACTCTTTTGTTGATTTGTGTCTTATTTTACACCGACCCAAGTTGAGACTAACGAAATTTATTAATTTATAGAAGTTCTACTATATAAACAATTAATAAAATGCATGGATTCATTTAACTGATTTCTATAAAATGATTATAAGATGGAATTTTTTTAACATAACTGTNTCTCTAATATTTCTTCTGTTTTTTACAGCATCACATTGATAGTCTAAATTGTTTAACAATGAAACAATAAAATATAAGATAATATACAGTAAGATATGTCTAGTTATATTTTAAGTATAGCAATTATAAATTTGGTCAAAACATATTTTATTATATTGATTAGTTATATTTATTTCTATAATTTATAGTAATAGCTATTAAAACCACAAATATTGTTTTATCATCTAAAACATTACTAATTTGATATTATTTGAATTACATAACTAATATCAACTAAATTACACGGTTAGAATATAATTAACAAATTTAATAGTGGAACTTAATTTATAGATAATATCCTTTTATGATCTATACAAAATAAGTATAACAGTATTATAAACTATATCTTACTAATTTTCAACTATTATGTATTCAATTTGTTCTTGAACATGGAACCACTTATAAATTTACATATGTCAAATGGGAATGTTTATCAAGAGTTCTCAAAGTCTCGAAAACGATTCTTGATTTAGAGAAATTATTTATGATTAACTTTTATTCTTATTATTGTTTGAGACTATGAAATATTTCCATTAGAGATGTTTTTAAGATCCATGGCTACATAACTCCGTAGCTTTTATTGATACAAAGAAACTCAAACAACGATTAGAATATGAATGGTGTCGTTTTCCGCTGCCAGGGCTGCGGCGAAAGTTGAAAATAAAAACTTATTGTAAAGTTTTAAACGAGATTACGTACACGTATAGCGTTACATATCTAAAACGAAGCTGTCTCGCATATCTGAAATATCTGTAAGTCTGTAACAACCCACATTAAACTGTCTCCATTTGGCTCCAATGTCTCTAATTTCATGAAAAATATTGGAAACAAAAGATAAGAACAAGGCCATGGCTTCAAAAAAAAAGAACAAGGCCACGTGTGCTGTCGAGTAACAAGACAAAGCACAGAGACCCTCAATTATAGAGATCACGTCAACATCCTCCAACGGCGACCCACGGCTCCAAGAAAGCGGACTTTAAGCATCTGTATTAACAGTTTTACCGTTGACAAAAAAAAGTTTTAACAGTTTTACCAAAATCTTTCAATATATAATGTACTTAATATAATATTTATTGATGACTATCTTAAATTTTAAAAGGAATTTTAAAATTACTTATTTGACATGAATTTCTTGAACTTTAGATAAACACTCACAAAATATTATATTAATTTTTGTATTTACGCTTCATAATTTAGATATTAACATAATTTTGTGTTAAAATATGTGAAAATTTATCGAGTGACCTTTTTCTAGTTAGTGATCTATGTAGAGAAATAGACAGAGAAAGAATGTGATCTATCTCAAAATTTATAGCATTTTAACAATATTTTTTCAAACTGAGAAATGAGTTCTCTTCATTTTCCAAATTCCTTTAAAAATGAAACAATGACAATAATGAAAGTTCACTTTATTATTAAATACTTTAGAGTATTAATAATAATTACATTTTAGCATTTCTATTTTATTTTATTTTTTAAATAAAGATATGCTCATTTCATAATCACTAATCACTTTAAAAATATCAGAAAAAAGAAAAATCAGAATTCACTCATCTTTATCATTACATCATTTCTTTTTACAATCTTTTTTTGAAATTTTTAAAGTATATTTCTTTTTACAATCACCAATGTAAACTATAAAACATAAGTTCTTTTTATCATTGAAGTCCTAAAATATGATTTTTTAAAACTGTCCTAGTAATTTTGAGAAGATGACTTTATCAAACAATTAGAAAAGTTTTTACTTGTGGATTATATTTCTCATTAGAAAATTGTTGAAAATTAGTTAATAAAATTGTATAACTGTATGAATTAGAGTATAAACTAAAAGGAAACTTAAATCTCGTTTCAACTGTCTGAAATCCCCTTTTCAAAAAAAAAAAAAAACTGTCTGAAATGCGACTTAGGTGGCTTATGCAATATTGGTGCTACCACAATAGTATTCAATATTGGCGTCAGAACAAGAATTTGAAATTATAATGTCAAAATGTGATATTCAGTAATCTCAGCTCTGAATCTAAAATTTTGGCACAAACTCCGTAATTTTATCGTGACCTGTATTTTGTACTCCCAACAGCAAAATTAGCCTACGCGAGTTTCCCGGTAAAACATTGACCCGTCAATTTTTCTGTTAAATGCAATTATGCAATTTTGATTTCAAATATATATGAATATAAATATCGGTGCTAAATAAAATTCTATAGTTTTGGTGATGGTATACACTATACAACATTGCTTTGGGGATAACTTCGAGGGTTGTTTTATACGTAGAAAATTGTATGTTTATGATTGGTAAGCGGAAGTTTGATAGATGTGCACTTATGATTTTTTTTTTGGTTCACCCCCTTTAGGTTCACCAACCAATAAAAATTTGTCATTTTAAATCTACTATCTTTTAATTAAGGAAACAAAATAACTTGCCAAATTATATTATACTTTTAAAATAAATAAAAATATCAAAAAAAATTATTTAAAAAAATATTTATTTATAAGATTTAGAGTTTAGTGTTTAAGATTTATAGTTTAGAATTTATCCAAATGTTTAGTATTTTTCCAAGGGTTAGAGTTTACCCAAAGTTTAGGGTTTAGTATTAGAGTTTAGGGTTTAGTGTTTTGTTGACAACATTAATTTTTTTAATTCATTTTTATATACTATTTTTATTTATTTTTAAATTTTATTTTGAAAAGATAATATAATTTGACAATTTATTTTTTTCCTTAATTAAAAGATAATGAATTTAAAATAACAATTTTCTATTGGTTGGTGAACCTAAAGATTCACCCTACCAAGAATAAATCTGCACTTATTGAGGAGATGAGGAGATGCCCTATTCCAGAAGGTTTTGAGCTCACCTTCCTATATCGATTTAGTATACGTTTATTATGCACATGGAACAAAGTAGCCTAGAACAAACGGCACTAGAGTTTTTAAAGAGAAAAGAAGAGTTCATCCTCCCCCACCCCCCCCAAAACACTGAAAGGCCAAGTCAAACATTGATCGATTAGGATTAACAATTCGAGATGTGTATGAGGGCTTCGGTGAGAAAATTCATCTCTAGATTGATGTTTGACTAAGTATAGGAAACAAAGAGAATAGAGTTGGAACTCTCCTCTTAATCTCCTTTTTAGGTAGCTTTGGGAATATTTTAACCTGTTGCTGCATTCTCACTTGGCTGGTCTTCCCTTCTCTTAATATGTCTCTTTTTATAGGTGGAGTGGCGTGGTGGAGTGAACTTCTCCCCTCACCTCTTCTTCTTTCATTTTTGGATTTTGGGACCTACTACTCAGTGGTTAGAGGGCTCTTAGTTGTGGTTTTACTGCAATGTGCGGAAATAACGATGGCTTATTCACCTATGTGGGGTTGATAAACTTACATGATCTTTTTGCTATGTATCTGACGTCACATAATAGACGTGGTAAATTTGGTTGCAACATCTTGTGCTAGCAATTGAATATTGCATCCTGAGAAAGAAACGAACAACCATACAGATATATCAACATAATGACTGGGCAACCATAAAGCTGTGGTAACTAAACTGTACATCCAGATTTTAGCAGAAATAAATAAATAATAATAAACTGTACATTAGTTAAACTTTGGGTGATGCACAAGTTTCAATCCTCTAAAAATCCAACTTTCATTATCTGATTAAATTACCAAGGAATAATATTTAAGCAAAAGAGAGAGATTTTGGAAAGAAAATATCAATTCTGGAAATGTTCTACTCATATCCAAATTAGTTTTTAAAGTAACATTTTGTTTGAATTCAAATAACGATATGACTTTAAATATGATTACCGTTTTATAAAAGACGTTTTTAAAATAAATATATAGTGGTCAAATATAAAAAGGAGAATCCTACTTTGACCTCATTTTTTGTAACACTATTCATATTTACTTCATTATAGACATATTTTCATAAATACCTAAATTAGAGTTTGAGATTTCATTAAATAGGCAAAAGACTTTTCCACTCTTATTTTGTAGATATATAAATATAAATAATTATTTAAATAAATAATGTAAAAGTAAAATATTTTTTTATAGTTTTTGAATTATGAAAATAGTATTAAAACTGTGATAGCTTAAGCGATTTCTCAAATGTCCTTTCAAACACAAGGTATCTACGAGCATCTCCAAAACAAACTCTATAACTTCAAATATAGAGTTTTTTGCTCTGCAAAAAGAAACTTCAAAACTTCAAATTTAGAGTTTTGTGGAGTGAATCTTCATATTTGAAGTTTCACTCCACAAAACTTTAAATTTGAAGTTTCATCTTTTTATTTGCAATTTGATCTTTATAATTAATTACATATCATATTTATGATTCTTAATTATTTTTCGTCTATCATTTTAATCTTTAAAGTTTTTATATCTCATAATTGTTTCAGATTTGTTTTTATAAATTCAAGTTTAAGTCATAAAAATAATAAAAAATTTTATAATAAAATATGTATTATTTTAAAACTATAATTATACAACAAGAATATTACAAAAAAAACTTAAAAAAAACTTTTTAAAAGGTACGTGAAGAAATAATTATTATACATAATCAAATATTAAACTACAAACAAAATACCACATTGTATAATAATTATGTCTTCATGTACCTTTTTAAAAAAATATTAAGTTTCTTTTGTAGTATTCCTATTGTCTAATATTAGTTTTAAAATAAAATTATAAATAAAAATGCATAATTAAATATTAAACTACAAACAAAATATCACATTATTTCATAAAATTATTGTCAAGATTATATATTTCTATTTATAATTTTATCTTTTAGAGCAAGATTTTATTAATTAATATTTCTGTAATATTTTTATATATGTGTTAGTTATTTATAAAAATTATATGGATTTACATTAATTATGATAAATACAAAGACCATAGAGTAAAATACAAATTGTTTAGAAGTTAGGTTTGAAGTTTTGCTTTTGGAAATGAACATTTTGAAATTTCAAATATAGAGTTTTGCAAAACTCTAAAATAGAGAGTCTTTTGGAGATCTTCTAAATGAACTAATTCAAAGATGTGAACCAGAAGTATAACCTCTTTAAACTAAGAATCGATAGATTAATATCTCTATAAATTAATATAATTTCATAGTCCCAAATTAAGTTTTTGGTTCAATTAGTATCTCGATAAATTAATAATCTCTATAAATTAATAAAAATATATAGTTTTGGTGTAGTCCCAATATTATTAATTTATAGAGGTTTCACTGTATAGAAAAATGTAACAAGCACTGAAAAGGCCAGTTAATTATTTCCACATTACATAAAACGAGAACTATGAATTAAATTAAATAAAAAACTGTTGAAGCCTAAAACCTGGTAATCGAAATATCAATCAAACTGTGTGAAACCAGTTTAAATAGAACTTTTTAGGATGTTGAGATTACATGTAAAGAATAACCGATGAAAGTCGTATTTTTGAGGTCCAAACCTTAGAACAAACATTTGATAATCCTACCATCACAATCCTCATCTATAAAAAAGGAACAAAATCTTGATACCAAGAAAAAAAAAGAGAGTTTGATGAGAGTTTATTGGGTGATAGAGGTTTAATAGATATGGGGATAAGGAAAGAAGCAACTCTAGCGGAAGCGGCTTGGAGTTTTAGACGTAGAAGAATGCACCATACTGAGATTTTGAATGTGGTGGAGGAAAATTTGGACTCAGTAAGAGTGAAGCTGTGCAGTGAGAGTGATGATGTGAGCTTGCGAAGAGGAAAGTCGCGATATAAATCAAGTTTCTCTACCAAGGAGACTTGGTTTAATTTGAGAACTAATAGTATGCAGTTGAAATGGTTGCGTGGTGTTTGGTTCTCGATGGCAACCCCAAGATTCACCTTTATTGTATGGCTGGCTATGCAAAATAGGCTTTCAACGATGGACAGGGTCGTGCGATGGAGTTAGGGAGTTGATGTCAATTGTGTGCTTTGTAAAAATGATGCTGAGTTCCGTGATAATTTATTTTTCAGATGCGCATACTCTATTCAGCTTTGGAGCTCTCTAGTTAAGAGGTATTCTTGGAAGCACCTATTCGGAGGATTGGGAATCGATTGTTAAGAAAGTTCGGAAGGTAACCTTGATAGGAAGTCATTGTTCTGTTTGAAGTATACTTTCCATGCGGCTACTTATGCTACATGGAGGGAGAAAAACAGAGTAAAACATGGGGAGAAGGCGATGCATATTAATATGCTCATTAAACTTACTGATAAGGGGATCAGAAACAAGCTGAGTCTGGTTAAATTGAAGGGAAAGAAAGACATGGAGGATGTTCTTCGGTATTGGTTCCAAACTAGAGTGTAGTTGGGAATCTTTTTTGAGTTCTTTTAGTTGATGTTTTGAGTATTAAACTGGTCTACACACAAATGTAACATGACTTTTTTGAATAAATTTAAAAATCATTCAAAAAAAGAGTTTATTGCTTCCTTCCTCTTCCTTTCTTCAGAGGCTGTGTTTCCATCTGTTCTTTTCAGTTGACTTCAGAAAGATCAACTGCATAAATATATAAATATATCAGCAATAACCTCAACGTTGAGTGACGAGTAGAACATCATAGCACATTACACAAAAAATGAAGATGAAAGAAAAGAAATGATGTTTACAGTCAGGTCCTCGGGACATGAGGGTGAAGAAAATGTTATTGAGTTTCTCCATCTTCTTTGCTTCTTGCCCTTGGTCTGTCTTGAACTTGAGACACTAAGGTCAAAGGAAGAAAAAAAAGAATCTATCATATATAAAAATAGAAGAAGTTAATGTAATTCACTTTGTAGAACTCAAGGAAGCTCAAGGAGGACTAAAGTAGTAGCATGACCAACTTTTACTAAGAAAAACAAACATGATTCAACAAAATTCACCAAGATAAACTGCTTCTTATATAACCCATCGCCAGGGGCAAAAACACAAGAAAAACTAGAAGAGATGCAAGTCATTTAGCAATTTACAATATCAAGGGAGTCGTAAAAGGTCAAACCTCGACGGCCAAAGCAGAGGCGCTTTTTCTTATATGAATTACTGATTAGCAAACCGGAATTAATCAGATTCAACTAGGTCGGTTCGTTAGTGTTAGAACTTTTATAGCAAAACCTTAAACCGTTCTTTCTTACCAGAACAACCAATCATGCTCTCTCGTGTATTCCTTAGACCAGCAGTAGCCAAGACAACCAAACACATTCTAGAAGAGGGCAACTACATGAACAGGTTCGAGACTCGTACAAAGTTATAATAATACCATCATCATCATCTTCATTATCATAGAGCTATAAAGGCAATCTTTAAACCAAGCAAGTTCATAACAGTAGTACACCCAACTAGAACCGCAGTTGTGAAAGAAGCAGGACTGAAATTGAAAACCAAACAAGAGTAGACGGAAAAAAAGTCAGCTTTCGTAATCAAGAAAAAGTATAATTCTTACTTGAAGTTGTAATTGCTATTTGCTACTGATCTAAAGAACTTGAAAACATGGGAAGAGAGAGGATTACAACAGACTACTTTCTTCCTCTCGAGTCATTTTCAAATGATCATTGTTTGTTTTGATTCTAAAATCATATCTCATCTATATTCTTTTCTTATCAGTAAGCTACATCGGATTGGGAGGAGAGCAATTTGGTCTCTAAGGTGCAATTATTGTGTGTTGCCTTAAGTGTTTGTACTTCTGTTCCACGTTGAACAATCTCCAGCTTTCTCCAAAGTCTTTAGCCAAGACCAGCTTCAGAGCTTCCACCCCTTCTACTAAAGCTCCATCAATCTTTCCCACACACAGAGATACACAGAATCATTTCCTAGTGTTCGATTTAAACCACAACGTTTCAATGGTCTATATAAATGCTCAAAAAAGACTTTTACCCGTTCACGAGCTAGCATGCTGAACTTCTGCAACAAGAACGCCTTTGGATCCATTTGTCCCGGAGGCTTCCCAATCCCTTAGGCATTAGTAGATCGATTTAGAAACTAAGATGTTCATGACGGAGAGATGATTCTAAGTTACAAAAAACAGAGGGTCCAAAACTAACCGATTCGTAGCCTTGCAAATTCCTTGTTGCCTCGGAAATGGTGCATTACTGACTTTAACCTGAGTTGAACACAAGGAAGTATAACCCAACCAAGTATATGCATAACACTTTTCAACAGAATGATACTACGGTTTAAGTTAATAAAGTTATTAATGAACTCTATGTTACTACACAGGACCAGATAGAAAAATGGGACACACATACATACCCGTTGTGACATCCATGACCTCCTTTTTCTTGAAGGCGAAGAACACCACATGGCAATTGTGTGTCATCATGTACCTACATCAAAGAATCCCAGAGTTACAATGAAATTAAACGTCATCTGCTAAAAAGATTGTAATACTGGGTAAGGGACTTGAGAGCCAGAAAGAGAAATAGGATTTTTTACCACAAGCACACGATTGAGAGGTAACTTGTAATAAGCCGCGAGAGGTCCACTCTGGTCAGTTTCAGGAGAGGTGCAGTGCAGTTAGTAACAAAAGCAAATAGATTCTTATGACCATACATCTCTTTCAACACTATAATATTTACTACCATAACTAAAACATGAAAGCTTCTCATCAGACCTTTAACATGTCATCGCAAAGCTAACCTTGGTTTAAATATCAATGGATAAACACACGTAGATGATGTTCAAGAATATGTTTGGTACAAGAGAGACCACTTTAAAGAATCACGAATCATTCAGGCTCATCTACTTTTCTACGGTCAACCTGGATCTCACAAATTTGATATGCCTAGATGCAATAGTTTTTTTTAAGGATGAAACTAGGAATAATAGGAGAAGCAAAATAACTGATTCACCGCTCAAGTTCATGTAGGTTTGAGGCTTTGCCAGGATAACAGGGACATCGCCAACGAGACCTACCACAAAAAAATTAGACAGACGCCCATCCTTAATAATTGCAAACATCAAAGTAACACAGTTATTGTTTCATACTAGATGTTACAGATACCTTGTCCCATTATAGCCTTGAAATTAAGCAAGTTCATCTGAATCCCAACTGACTCAGCAAAGACATCAATCATCTCGAACCCAATCTGCAACGTGACCAGAATCCTTGAGAATATTATCGAATCAACACAACTAGATCATCCAGGTTGTTTAAATCACTACAAAATAAAATTGTTTTTAGGGTGTATAATTTACATTGTGTCTAGTGCCATTGTATTTGTCGCCAGGATTTCCCAGTCCGAGAAACAGCCATGGCTGATGAACACAAGTGCAGTAGCCACGCCTTGACAACCTACTACTAAGCATCATTATAGCTCAAGGATGGGCCCAAGCGCCAATCAGAGTCGAAAAACTTGTTCCAAGTATAAATCCCCTAAACCATTTTTATTTCCAACAGAGCAAGCAAATCTGAAACGAGGGCCCAAATTAGTGTTTAAATACTTGTAAATTTGATTGGATTACCATAGAGATGAACAACGATAAACATACCATTGTTGTTGTTCCATTTTCGTTGATAAATCATTCGCTTGATTAGTCACAGAGGGAAGAGGAGGAACCAAAGAGAGAAGAATGGTGGTTACGTGTTCGGTTTTCTCGGGCTTAAAATTGAACCCAAAAAGGCTTTCTTTACTTTAATGGGTATTTAAGTCAGCTCGGCCCGTTGAGGGAAAGGCCCAACAGCTAGCTATTAGGGTTTTAGTATTATTTATAATCAATCATCAAACAAACCTTAGTCATTTCAATCGTCTCGCCGCAAGCCTCTCTCTGTGACAATCACGTAAGTACTCTTCTTCTTCCTCTTCACTGTGAATTTCTAATTGTTGTTAAGACCTATCTATCTCTAGAGTTACGCAGCCTTGACATCGCATTGATCGGTGTTCTCTCAATTTCAGTCTTAAGTATCCTTCTACTTCTTTGTTTCGTTTACTGTACTGATTTAATCGTTTCGTTGATTCGTTGTCTGTTTTGGTTAAATTGCATTTTGATTGGTATCTCACTAAGTAGATTTGTGATTGGTTGCTCACTGCTTAGTTTTGTAGTGTGAAGTTACATTATACGATTTCAATTGACCACCTTAATTCTTTGTTTTGAATATTTATGATTCTCTTAACTCTTAATGATGATTAACTAATTTGCTTGCAGCAGAGGTGAAGAAATGAAGCACAACAATGTCATCCCCAATGGTCACTTCAAGAAGCACTGGCAGAACTATGTCAAGACTTGGTTCAACCAGCCTGCCAGGAAAACCAGGAGAAGAGTTGGTTAGTATATTCAAATGTTCTCTGTAGTCTCTTTATTTCATCTTGGACCTTTTATGAATTTTTTTTTGTTTTTTTTTAACTCAGCGAGACAAAAGAAGGCAGTGAAGATCTTCCCTCGTCCTACTGCTGGACCTCTCCGCCCTGTTGTGCATGGTCAGACTCTCAAGTACAACATGAAAGTCAGAACCGGTAAAGGTTTCACTCTTGAAGAGCTCAAGGTATTTTCTTTTTTTTTGTTATTTTATGTTTCTGTTTCTTGTGAGATATTTGTTTGTTAATGTTTACTTCTCTGTTTGTCTTCAGTCTGCTGGAATCCCCAAGAAGTTGGCACCAACCATCGGTATCTCTGTTGACCATCGTCGCAAGAACAGATCTCTCGAGGGTCTTCAGTCCAATGTCCAGAGGCTCAAAACCTACAAGGCTAAGTTGGTCATCTTCCCGCGTCGTGCCAGGAAGGTCAAGGTATTTGCTTTTGTGACAGACATTCTACCTCTTCTTTATGATTGATCTGTGCTCATGGGTTTTTTGTTACTGTGTCAGGCTGGTGATTCTACTGCAGAAGAGTTGGCCAATGCCACTCAAGTCCAAGGAGACTACATGCCTATAGTCCGTGAGAAGCAAGCAACGGAGCTTGTGAAGCTTACCGCTGAGATGAAATCGTTCAAGGCTTATGACAAGATCCGTCTAGAGCGCACTAACAAGAGACACGCCGGTGCTAGGGCCAAGAGAGCTGCTGATGCCGAGAAGGAAGAGAAGAAGTGAGACAACCCTTAGAAGAAACTCTTTTTATCTTGTCATCGTTTAAATCTCAGTTTTTGTGTATCAGACTGGTTTTTTTCTTCAGATTTTTGCAATTACTTATCTGGATTTAAGGAAAACATCCTTCTAAATTATCTTTCTTTACAGCATTATGATACATCCTTTGGTTTGGCATTCTACCTCTTCTAATTTTTTTAATCTCTATCTTTGTGTAGCAGACTGTTTTGTCCTTAAAAGTTTTGCTGCTACTTGCTTGACTCGGAACCTCTTCTCTGAATCATGTCTTGGATTAACATAAGCCTTAAGATTGAAGAATCATGACTTCTTTTATCAATCATTTGCGTCGACACAACTTGTATTGTATGGACATTGGATTCACATTCGTAAAATTTGTATTCACATAATCTCATATGCTTAGCTACATGCAAAACAAAAGAGTCAGTATTGTTTTTTCAAGTTCCAGAAGCGATAAGGTCTTGGCGCAGGAGAGAGTCGTCCTCGTCTTCAACCACCATCCATGGCAATATAGGTCCCTGAAAAAAAAACCACATAGACGTTAAGCTCTTCTTGGATGGCTGAAAGCAGTATGACACTGAATGTTTTTGATTATTTGTTTTACCTTGCCTTCACGTATGACCTTGGGATATGGTCCTGTCATATCAACAATGGTTGATGGTTCAGCCACTCGTACACCTCCATCAACCACAAAATCCAGACCCTATAGAAAAAGAAAAAGAAAAAGAAAAAGAAAACTGAAACTGAGAGAACAGAGCAAGCAAAGAGCTTCTTCTTTAGTGAAATAGAGAGAGAGAGCAGCTATATTGTATGTACCTCTGGTCCATATATGTCACCAATTGCGGTTGGATCAATCATCCATTCATTTTCTTTTGCCCCTTTCACACTGTCATTAATCATACAATATTAGTTACCACTCTATACACAAATTGGGATAAAGAAGGGCACTAACCTGGTGCAGATCAAAGGGGCGTCCAAGGCCAGCAGAATAGCTTGGCAGAGAGCATCATCTGAAATGCGCACACCCACGTTCTTCCTTGAAGCATACTTCACACTTGTCGTTCCATACCCTACGCATTGTTTAGGTAACTCTTTGCTTGCAGTCAAGATGAAGGTGTACTGTACAAAACATGTCATAGTAAAGCATCCATCATTTAAAATGGGCAGATAAAAGCAGAACAAGAGTCATTGAGTATCTCACAGGTCCAGGCAAGCACTGCTTGACAGCACGGAAAACGTTAGCATGACCATGACCATCACCACGAGGGAACCCCGTCGTATATGTGTCTATGTCCCTTAAGGAACGGCATAATATACTAAGTGGCTGCACCATAGGCAAAAAAAAATAAATAAATAAATAAAGAGTTAGCCCAGACACAAACAATCTATGTACAAGTCCATTTTGCAGCTAATATGGTCCTGACCTTGGAAGATTCAATCTTTTTAATCCTGCAAAGACCACACGAGGTTTGTGTTAGGTAATAAAATCGTTACAGAAGTGAAGTAGACGACACTCATTTAAACAAGACTAACAACCTTCGGAGACGTTCTACAGCGGAGTGGTTCTTACAATCACAAACTATTGCATAGACTGTATCAGTGGGGATAACACCAACGGCTCCTTGTTTGAGAAGCTCGATAACAGGTTCTAGTTTCCACGAATCAGCACCTGAAGGGTCCACCTCTATCGACAGAAACTCCCCCTCCTTACTGAATCGAGGAGTCGAGTATTTGAGTCGCTTAGGGCTTCTCTTTGCCGACGCCATCGCGACATTGCGCCTCCGCGGAGTGAAAGAGGCCAAGCTCGGAAGGGTTGGGATACGGCGGTGCGTTGACGGGAAAGGAAGACGCATCATCGCCATTTCGCCGCCGTGGAAAGAATCCAACGTTGAGAAAAGAGAATATACGAAAAAAAAGGGCTCATCTTTTGGGCCTCATTAGTGGACTCTGTTTTAGCCTCACAAACATCCATCACTTTTAAAATTGCCATCAATTATCCCGTTAATGCTTTCGTTTGCAGTACTGTTATCAAAATTGTGTGTGTTTAAAATATCAAAAAAAATGATATGTAACCCTCTGTGTAAAACAATACAATTGTTCAGTTAAAAACAAATTTTCTTGTTAAAAAAATATTTATCACTTGAAGATGAGTAAAATCTGTTCAATTTCAAGTACATCAATTTTTTTATAAGTTTTAAAACTAAATACACCCATTTATTATATTATTATAACGTTAGACGTACTATCTACCTAACTTTTTTTGTAAAATGTTAAATATTATACCAATTTTTTTTCAATTTTGACAGATATTATGAAAATTACTAGTAGCGGAAAATAAATGTCGAACAAACTACTGACAATACTAGAGACCGAATCTAAGAGAACACAACACAAGCGATAAAATAGTGTGAACGAGAAGGCCCGGACCAAACTACTCTAGAACTTAGAGCATGTTTATAGGCGTTTCTTACAAAGGTTGCTTAAGTTAATTATGATTTAAAAAATAATAAAAACACTTTTTGATAGAAGATACGTTCCTTAATTAAGCGACGGAAGAGGCGTCTCTTAGGGACACGCGTCGCACATTCATCCCTACCCCTCTCTCTCTCTCTCATCTCTACTTCTCTCTCGACGGCGAAATCAATCGGTTTCGATGCTGAAACTCCGTGATCGATCTCTCCGTATCCGGATGAATCAGGCGTCGATTCCGGTTCATGCGCCTTTTGTGGCCTTTCACATATCTCTCCATGCTCTTCACTCTCTTCTACGCCAGCGTCTTTGTCGCTGAGAGAAACTCTTTTGAGAAGCTCAACTTGCAGTCTTGGATCATACCCAGATATAATCTGCAGGTCCTCATCATCTTCAGCTTAATTTCTTTTGACTCTTTTGCCAATTTATTAGCGGTATACGTAGTATAGGTTGGTTTACTGATGCACTGAGACCTGATTCATGCAGTACTTGTTAAAATGGAGGAAAGAGGCGATCAATAACATGATTGAGAAAGCAATACTAGAGGCAAACAAAAAAGGAGTGAAGGTGCTTAGCCTGGGTCTCATGAACCAAGTACAGAAACAAGCTTCCACTGTTTTGGTTTTACTTTGATGAAATGTCATGTCAGCATAATATTAAAACTGTGGTGGGCTGGAACAGGGGGAGGAGCTAAACAGGAATGGAGAGGTGTATATTAACAAGCATCCAGAAATGAAAGTAAGAATGGTGGATGGCAGTAGATTATCAGCAGCCGTTGTGATCAATAGTCTACCCAAATCAACGACAAAAAGATTGATGACAGGCAATCTCACAAAGGTGGCATACACCATCGCCTCTGCTCTTTGCCAGAGAGGTGTTCAGGTTGTGTTTTTCTCCTTCGTTTTCCTTTTTTTTTTTTTTTGCTTGTGATTGCTTAAAGTAAAAGACAACTGGGTTGAATTCTTATGTCCATAGGAGAAAGCTTAAGTCCGCACCTTCACCTATCCAAGCTTTTTTTAAGTTGTATCATAATTCATTACATTTTCTTGCTAATGTTATCTGCAGGTATCGACTCTATTACCAGAAGAGTATGAGAAACTACAATCATTTGTTCCACAAGAAACCAGAGACAAAGAACAACGCTCCTCCTGTTGCTTCTTCTTCTGATGTGAATCTAAAGAGCAACAACAATGGAGTCTTCACTCCATTGTTGTTGCATTACCAAGTTTCAAAGACGTCCCCAACAATGGAGTCTTCACTCATTATCTTCTTTCATAATCTCAATCAATTTCTCATAAGATACTACCAATAAACCATTATAGTTAAGTGTTTCTTAACAAAGTCTCTTATCTTAATTTTATTAGTTAAAAATTCACTATACCCCACTTAAGAACCACTCAAGGGTTTTACCTATAAACATGCTCTTATACATATATATAATAATTATGCTTGTAATCTATCTTATTAAAACAGAAACATTACAATTTCTTCTAGGTAGATTTATAAAGATGGACTTCATATATTTAAATTAAATGTCTCATTCTTTATATATAATATGTATTATAGTCTAACTTTGCATTGATGTATTTCCTTGAAATACAGTTTTTCTTTTTGTCCATATCCCATATATGATTTTTACATTTATTACATGTCGATTTAAATAAGATATATACTAAGAATACTAAAAATATTAATCGTTCTATAATTACCCTATACAATTCATTTTAAATTGATCAGTATATTTTCATTGGCCATATTAATTTTATTAGTATGAATAACATTAAGTAGATAAGTCATAGACATATACATAAAGATATGACTATTCTTATAACTACGTTGGGCCTAATCTACTTTCTAAAACAAATAACACATAGCTTCATATATTGTATAGAATATAGTAATATTTTATAGTATTATACTTACACAATAATACTTAAAAACAAACCAAACTGAAATATAATATATATCGAAAATGCTTTGAACCATTACACACAAAATATATTAGACCTCAGAGATAAAATTCACTTTGAAATTACGTAATAATTATTTTAAAAATTTAAATTTCGTAATGTACAAAAAACATAAGTTTTATATAAAATTTTGTGTTACAATAAAAAAACACAACTCGCGTTTGCAAAGTGTTATTTTTACATACGAAAGACAAATTTGATATTGTTCTTTAAACACAAAATTGAATTATACAAACTCGATACTACATAAAACTAAACAATATAGAATACATTTTAAAAATAAAACCCGTGCGGGTGTGCATATGTTTATATAATATATAAATATATTATGTTACACATATTTTCATATAAATAATATCCCAATGTAAGTTTTGTATGATAAATGTTGAAAATACAAAATATATAGTACTATATATTTTAAATAATATAGAAAAAATTTACTTTACGTTATCATAAAATTTAAAAAACAAATTTATTAATTAAACACATTGCTTATTTAAACACATTAGTACACATTGTTATTTATCAAAATTTTATATTAATACACATTGTGTTCATGTATAACATTTAGTAAAAACAAAGATAAAAAAAATTGATTCCCGTTCGGTCGAGCGGGCCATGATCTAGTTTTTATTTAAGATAAAAGGACCATTTGAATTTAGTCTACACGATCATCTATAAATATCCTTATTAAGTTTCTAATCACATCATTTTCAAAAAAAAAGTTTCTAATCACATGTGCCATGGCATATATATTGCCTAAATACATGGGTTGATTATTAAACCAAACCCACTATCTAATTTTAACAGATTTTGGTACAGATTCTACTGTACACTGTTCCAGCAAACCAATGTAGTATAATTTTAAAATTAAGAACAAGACATATAAAATATACATTTACGATAACACTAAAATACACCCACTTCAAATATTATTAAATCTGCGCTCTATGCACAATATCATCTGAATTGTGATCTAAATACTAAAACAATTTACTAAACAAGTTTAGTATTATTTTCCAGAACTACAACTTTAATATTTAATATTAGAAAACAATTATATATTGGTTTAATATCAAACTGGTTTGAGTATGCAAACCGCTATTTTTTTGTCAATCCATAAAATAATATATTAACAATACATTTACGATTTTTCATTTCAACAAAGCAATTTTTTTTTAAAAATACATACACGATATATATATCAGTGTCAGTTGGTTGATATATAAATTAATGTTAAGTTCGTTGAACCCATACTTAGTTTAATTCACTACATATTATATTAGTCTCATATATTTATGTAGATTGCACTAGATATATAATATCATTCGATACAAAGGTAACCAAATCCAGTAATTTAATTATATAAACAACTTTTTTATCATCTCAATATAACAAAAATTTACACAATTTCCAGTTTTAACAAATCTTTCAATTTTGAACAAATTTTATGTAATATACACAAGAATAGTAAATAGTATAATTAATAAACAACTAAAATAAATAAATATTCCATATAGTAAATATGATCAACTGACAAATAACTTATGTAACATATCATTTTGATTAGTGTAAAACTTCAACCACAATATAAACAATCAACATATGTACAAATTAAACAATAAAAGATTTTAATCATAATTAGTATTTATTATAAAATTAAAAAACCTGCACGTCCGTGCGGGTCAAAGATCTAGTCTAAATTATTATCTATTACATAAAAGTTGGTGGTTTTATAAGAGAAAGTTGATGGTTGAAGATGGCTGTTAAAGTTTGAAGTTCTTATATTTTGTTTTGTTTTCATTAAACAATGTTTCTTATTTCATGAGAAATTGATTTTTCTTTTATGCTTTCATTTATTTGGTTTTATTCCTATCGATAAATATGTATAATTTTTTTTCTGATTTTGAATTATCAAGGTTGATGTTCATTTCTTATTTTTAAATCAATTTTACTTATGTTTTGGTTACAAAATATGTACAAATCAAGTATTTTAAAATCAAAGAACCGATTTTATTTGTCTTGAAGATTGAAGTTTGAAGTTCGTGGTTGAAGATTGACAATGATGCTTGCAGTTGAAGCTTGAAATTTTATTTAAGTTTTTGGTTTTTTATTTCATTGAATAATATGTTTCTCATTTGGTTTTGGTTTTGGTTTTGGTTTTTGCTTTAGGTTTCTTTGAATTCTATTATTTTTTTGTTTTATTTATATCAATAAAGATGCTTGGCTTTCGTTTCAAATTTACATCATTTCATAGTTGTTTTGACGAAATTGATGTTTTTACTTACTTATTTGTATTGTAAGTTACCATTTATGTAGATTTGTATTGGTTACATTTAGTACAAACGATATATTCAAGAACCGAAAGTCCATTTGAAACCTAAACCGATAGTATTTTGGGTTATACCAATACCAAAATAATTTACCAAATCCGATCGAACCGAAGAACATTTGAACCAATTCCGAACTGAAGTTTTAAATTATCTAAATGAGGCTGGTTTTCGGTATCCATGAAAATCCAAACCCGATTAAAACAGAATCGACAACCGAATACCCCGGTTGTCTAGCCCTGATGTGGATTAATCCAATTGACAGTTATACTCTTGTAAAAGCTTAAAGTTTCAAGGTTAATAACATGACAGTTATAGTCTTGTAAAAGCTTGAAGTTTCAAGGTTAATAACATTTTCGATGAAAAAATAAATAAAGCCAAATATGCTACTATTATTCATATAGTAAAATAATATTTAAAAAATTAATTAATTCAAACATTCAAAAGTTTTGAAGTAGAAATGCAAGTCCACCATTACGCCATCACTATCACTAAGCTTTGAGTGAAAATCTTAATCATAAAAAGGCCTCAATTTCGGGTTTCCTATTTTTAGGCCCAATATAGAAGGGCCCAATAGAGTTGTGGAATGCTGTGTTGTTATCGCATATAAAGGGGTATTGTACACTAGGGTTTTCGTTCTCGAAGCTTTAGCCGTCTCTGCCTCTCCTATCATATCATATCGTCTCCTACATTCTTGCCCCAAGCTTTCACAAAACAGCAGCCATGGCGGAACAGGTTAGTCGATCGTTCCCCCCCTCTTCCATTGATTCTGTCTATCTAGTAAATCTCACACACTTTCTTTTGCACATTTGCAGACTGAGAAGGCTTTTCTAAAGCAGCCTAAGGTCTTCCTTAGGTAACACCCGAATCTATTTCACTCAGTCATTTAAAATTACATTGTTAGTGTATATATTCATATGATTCGTTTTGTTTCAGCTCGAAGATATCTGGAAAGGGAAAGCGACCTGGGAAGGGTGGAAACCGTTTCTCCAAGAACATCGGTTTGGGCTTCAAGACTCCTCGTGAAGCCATTCAAGGTTTGCTTCGTACCATCTCTCTTTACTCTAGGTGGAACTGATAGATCCATGTCCGTTAAGATTTAGTGAACAGACAAACCCCAAATTTAGTTAGATTCTTAAGTGGTTATGTTTTTGTTTCTGAACAGGAACTTACATTGACAGAAAATGTCCCTTCACCGGAACTGTCTCCATCAGAGGCCGTATCTTAGCCGGTACTTGCCACAGCGCCAAGATGCAGAGGACCATCATCGTGAGAAGGAACTATCTCCACTTTGTCAAGAAGTATCAGAGGTAATAATATTCTTGTAATAGTTTCATGACTTTCTCGCTTTGATTTTAGGAAAGTGTTAATCTTTTTCTTTTTCTTCAGGTACGAGAAGAGGCACTCGAACATCCCTGCTCATGTCTCACCATGCTTCCGTGTCAAGGAAGGAGACCATGTCATCATCGGCCAATGCAGGTTTGGTTCTCGACCAACTACAATTTTGATTCTGATTTGTTTTTTTTTTGTGTTTGAAGCTTGATTTGGTCTTTTGATTGTTGGTGACTTTAGGCCATTGTCCAAGACTGTGAGGTTCAATGTGTTGAAGGTGATTCCAGCTGGTGCTTCTGCTTTCGCGAAGAAGGCTTTTACTGGAATGTAATAAGGGAGCTTTTCAGCTTAGTTTATGTTTTTGGATGCTTTTATCCCTTTATCTATGGAAGAATTTTACATTTGAGTGTTCAGATATTAATGTTTTAATGCATCGATTTTGTTTATTTTGCTATACCACTTTCATCCCATTTCCATAATCTCGTTTTAAGTATAGCGTTCTTTATCTGTTGAAAACCTGTTAAACCTATTTGTCCATCCGGGTACCGGTCTGACTCCAAGGGGGTTTGATGACTTTTAGGAGAACAAAATATCTTTATTGAAGTCATATACAAATCAAATTAGAACGTAAATAAAGTAATAAACGTTTTTCACGTATTGTAATACAACTTAATGAAGTGATGGAGTCTAATTGATAGTATGTACTCTTTATTCGAGGTCTTAGCTTGATTATCTTGTTTGCTTCTCTTCTTTTTGTTACCAATCCTCAAAGTATATATGATCATTAGTTACTCAACTAGATAGATACCTGAATCTCTAATAGTAGATTTAGTTATGATTGGTAATGCCTGTAGGTGCTGTCCAGAGCACCATTTATTTCTAAAGCATAAAATTCACAGTAATCAAGTTTTAATGATTTTATAAAAATCACAGCTTCGAAAATAATCTAAAGCTGTATAAGTGATTTCTAAAACCAAATATTCAATTTTTTTTTTTTTTTTTGAGTTTTCCATAAAATCTATAGCAATAAAATCTAAATCCAAAATAAAAAGTCTAAAGCTTTTTTTCTATAGTAAAAATTTTAAAACTACAGCCATTACCAATGAGACCATAGTCTGACATTTTATTATGAAAGAACCTTAAAGCTTTGCTCCTTAAAGAGTTAAATTAACCCAATCCACCTTTTGAGTTTAGAGCATCATTATTGGTAGTCCTTAGGATTAGGTCCTTAATATACATATATGTATATGTATATATTATATAAGCGTATATATATGTTTGTTAAGGACTTTACGGAAACCAAAGCCGAAAGTCCTTATTTAAGGAACTTTCGGTTTTGGTTTCCGTAAAATCCTTAGCACACATATATATACGCTTATATAATATATACTAACATATATATGTGTATTAAAGATCTAATCCTAAGGACTACCAATAATCTTGCTCTTAGGAGGGTTATTGCTTGCCAATGTACTTTAACCTCAGAGTGCTTATGGGGTACCGTATATTATATATCACAAGACCACTTTATTTTCTTAAGGCAACATTTATGCATAATAAAACGCTGGCATCCAGAAACTGTATATGATTCATGATAGACATCTGACAGCCAATTTTAGAATTTTTATGAGTTCGAGTCAATCAAAGGTACAAAGTTAGTATATTTTTCTTTTGCATCACCAATTCCGTTTAGTATGTTAATGTATATGTGATTATTACTTACCGAACTAGATATCATTTGATTATTATATATCTGTAGCAGACTTTCTCTCGTAAATTTCAAATTTAGTTTATAGTTCAAATTATATTATAGCAAAATGGATAAAAAAGAAAGGATTTACCTTTTTAAAAATATAACCTATATAAATAGGGGTTATGTTTATAGCTGAACATGTCAAACTAGACCGAGAATTATGTGGTTCATTTGATCTAGATGACCACCCTTTTCTACGGACAACATTTTTCGTTCATCTTCTTTTTTTGGAAAACTTAAAATCTTTATATATAGGAATTAACAACTAGATGATTGTATACAACAGAAATATTCCATAAGAAAAAAAAAGAAAATATAACAAATAAGAAGAAAAATAAACATGGCGAAACATGGAAATGTCGTTGATTTCACCTATCTTTTGTTGATTTTCTTGTTGGTTTTGACAGGTAATACATATTTTTACAAATGAATCTCATAAAAGGTTTATTTATTGTTTGTTCAAAAAAATAGCTTCCTGTTTTATTTTTAAAAATGTTGAAAGTTTTTTCCTATTATTTTACTTTCCTACGCTAAAACATAATTTATCCTCCACCAATAAAAATCCAAGAAATATATGGTTACAAAGTATTTTGTATTATATGAGAGAAAATAAACTTAAACATCAATTAAAAGTAAACAGAAGAAGTATTAATTTATGTTTTAAAAAAAGTCTAAATTTATGTGTTAAGCTTTTTTTGTTCTTTCCAAAGGAACCACCTGACTAAGGATGTACGTTCGGGTATCTGAATTTTGAGCTTTCAGAATAAAAAATTCCAGTCCAATTCAGATATTTCTAAATTTTAGTTTGGGTTTAGCTCAGATTTTTGCGGATTCGATTCGGATTCAGATAACCCATTTTAATTATTTTAAAATATTTATTATATATTTAAAATTTCTCAAAATCTATGAACAAAATAAAATATTATATATAAATTTGAATAGCATCTGTCAAAATATATAACTTAATATATGAATTGATTTCGTTTGAATATTTGGATAGAGAATCAAAAGATAATTTAATTATTTTTGGTGTTTTGAATATATTTTAGCTATTTTAAATATTTATTTTTGACTATTTGTATATATTTGCAAGTATTTTGGATAATCTAAAATTATTTTATATATTTTGGACGTTTTTAATATACATTAAATCTAAAATAGTTAATATATTTAGGTATATAAATCTATTTACATTCGGATATCCGAAATATTTCGGTCCGGATCGGTTTCGGTTCTTTCAATACCAAAATTTTAAATCTGTTCGGATATTTAACTAATTTTGATTCGATTCCGATACTAGTTTTTTAGATCGGATCTAGTTCGATTCTTATAATTAGGTTTTTTTTGCCCAGACTTACATATAACGTCACTAATTTTAAACAAAACTCATTTAGCAAATATAACTTACCAACACAAACTCTTTTTTTTTTTGCATTTGCAGTTTTTCGTTACAAACTTAATTTCAACATTTAAACTTCTAAGAATAAGATGTTGTTTTTCCACTTAAAACACACAAAAACTAACATATGATTTTTTTTTTATGATCTATGAATAAGAAAATGTTTCTTTCTCGTGAGACCTAATTGAAACTAAACTATGTATACTAATTAAAGGGATTTTACTGATTCTCCATTGACTCCATTATGTACAGGAGAAGCTCAGGCTCAAAGTAAGTATACTAAAGCCAAAAGTGCGCCGGTTGAAGTCTGTCTGGATCGTAATTCTGGTGATGCTGTATGCACTCAGCATTGCGTTGCAGAAAAAAATCCTAAAAGATGTTCTGGAAAATGTTTCCCATATAAAATGTCAGGAAGGAAGGAATGCTACTGTCATCCATGCTAATAAATGACAACAGCTGGTTTTGATTGTTTGTGGGTTGTTTAAATTTTTCTTTTCATGAAAAAAATATACTTTTAACCGGCTAATATTTTGAAGTAGCTTTTTTAAAAAAGTTATAAATGCCAGTTTTAAAAGTTTTCGCCAAATAATAAGATAAAGACAAAAATAATATTTTCTTGGGTTTCACCAAAAAATGCTTGTTTTTCTCAGACGAGATTTTTAGTATATTTTATAATTATTTAGAAGTTCAAACATATTCTAAAAACTGCAAACAATCAAAGCCAATTTGCATAAAAATACCACAAAGTGTAATAAGATAAGATCATAATGAAAATAAGATTGTCTAATTAAGTTATGCATTTTTATAATTCTCTAATTTCTCTGAATGTTTATTAATAAAGAAATGTATTTTTTTAACAAGATGTAATTTTCCTTCAGACTCAAATTATAAAGTTTATAGTTAGAAATTATCTAGTACGCATTCAGATACAATCGGACAATCAATTATCAATCCTAATAAATAAAGAAAAAATTTCAGTGACAAAACTAAACTTCTTACTGGATGCATTGTTATATATTTAAGTGAATATGAGTAATGTTTCATATGAACCATTGCAATTGTTTGTATGAACAGTTACAACTATAGAAAAATCAGAAACAAATAGAAGAAATTAATAGTTAGTAAGAGAGATATAGAAAGATTCATTGTTCAAAGATCATTAAAAATCTTTGAAGAAACACATATAAGCACTAAAGATTTATTCGTTACTCTTGTATCTTAGCATAGAACAAGAGTGAGACTTTGATTGTCTTATCTTATAAAGGGATTTCGTGTAATCCAAGGTTTGGAATAGGGTCAAAATACTCTTGAAGGAAAGTGACCTCGTGCGCGATTCGATCATTATCCAATTATATAATTCACAACTATTTGGGTTAGAACCCTAATAACCAACAATCTTAAAGAATATTTTCTTGTGAATTATGGCTGGTGTATCGGTGCGAGAAATAACCTCAAAGTTTGGAAAGTTAGATAAATTTGAGGGAGTAGATTTCCGGAGATGGCAAAAGAAGATGCATTTTCTCCTCACAAATCTGAATGTAGTGTATGTTCTAAGTATGCCTAAGCCTACTATACCGGAGGATGCTGAGAACGAGTCTTTGGATGAGACAAGGAAGCAACTTAAATGGAAAAACCACGATTACATATGCCGTGGCCATATTCTCAACGGTATGTCAGATCCTCTCTTTGTGTTTATCAGAATGTTGAATCCGCAAAAGATTTGTGGGATGCGTTAGAATCAAAGTACATGGCTGAGGATGCTTCTAGTAAGAAGTTCCTTGTTAGTAATTTTAATAATTACAAGATGTCTGATTCTAGGCCAGTTATGGAGCAATACAATGAATTCCTTCGTATACTAGGTCAATTTGCACAACACAACATGAAGATGGTTGAATCCATCTCAGTATCGAGTATCATCGATAAATTACCACCTTCATGGAAAGATTTTAAACACATGTTAAAACATCAAAAGGAAGAATTGTCTCTTGTACAACTTGGTAGCCATTTTCACATAGAGGATTCTCTAAGGGCGCAAGAGGGAGAAAAACCCCAAAATAATGTGGCTGGTACTTCTTCCATCAATATGATGGAGGAAGGTGTGAGTTCTAAGAATAAGAATAAGAGGAAACACTCTTTTAATAACAACACTTACAATGGATCTAACAAAAAGTTTAAGTGCATTTATTGGAATCGTAACAAGCCAGGTCACTTAAGTCGTGACTGCCGAGCAGGAAAAGATAAGAATAAAACGGGACAAAACCGTTTGGGCCAAGTGTCTAAGGACCAAGGTCCATCCTCTCATCAAGGTCAAATTTCTGATTTTAAACCATATTTTAATGTGAATTATGTATCAAAGATTTATGAGGCATTTTATGTGCAGGATGATGAAGTGGTATGGTGGACTGACTCGGGTGCAACAACACATGTTTGCAAGGATTGTGAATGGTTCACTACATATGAGCAAGTTCAAGATGGATCTGTACTTCATATGGGAAACGAGTCAACTACCCCTATCCTAGGTCGTGGAAAAGTGGTGTTAGAGTTTAGTTCTGGAAAAACCCTTGATCTCAAGGATGTACTTCATGTACCCGGAATTAGGAAAAACTTAGTCTTTGGTAATGTTTTAAATAAATGTGGTTTTAAACAAGTGTATGAATCCGATAAGTATATCTTATCAAAGTGTGGTGTATTTGTTGGATTTGGATATTTCTGTAATGGAATGTTTATGCTTAATATTAATAAAGTTGTCAATTCTGTTTATATGCCAAGTTCTAGAAAAAATGATAATTCTTTGTGGCATGCTAGATTAGGCCATGTACATTATAATCATATGATTAATATGTCTAAAGAAGTGTTAATTCCAACTTTTGATATAAATTTAGAAAAATATAGTACTTGCATGTTAACAAAAATACTTAGGCAACCATTTAAAAGCATTGAAAGAAATTCCGTAGTGCTAGGACTTATACATAGTGATCTATGTGATTTGCATGCTACACCATCTTTAGGAAACAAGAAGTATTTTGCCACTTTCATAGATGATTATTCTCGTTTCTGTTATGTATATTTATTACATGCTAAAAATGAGGCTCTAGATAAATTTAAGATTTATAAAACTGAAGTTGAATTAGAACAAAATGGTTTGATTAAGAAGTTACGCACTGATAGAGGTGGAAAGTATTATGATCCTGTGTATTTTCAGTTTGTAGGCATTATATATGAAACTACAGCTCCGTATACACCACAACAAAATGGTGTATCAGAAAGGAAAAATAGAATCCTAAAAGAAATGGTCAATTCCATGTTATCTTACTCGGGATTAAGTGACGGATTTTGGGGTGAAACCATGTTAATGGCTTGCTATTTATTAAATAGAGTTCCTAATAAAAAAAACAAAATTACCCTTTATGAACTTTGGTATAAGAGAAAACCAAATTTGAATTAGCTTCGAGTTTGGGAATGTAGGACTGTTGTAAGACTATCCCAACCCAAGATTAAAACCTTGGGAGAGAGAGGTATTGATTGCATTTTTATTGGATATGCAGAGCATTCCAAAGCTTATAGGTTTTATGTAATAGAACCTAATGATTCAGTAGCATTTCATACTGTAATTGAATAAAGAGATGCAATATTTGATAAAATTCGTTTTTCATCTATACCTATGCCAAAGGATTTAGTTCCAAGTTCAAGTGGAACTAATAAAGGAGATGAAACTTTTGTGCCTCCTGATATGTCACTTATACTCCGTAGAAGCAAGCGAGGAAGGATTGAGAAATCATTTGGTCCTGATTTTCAAACATATTTAGTTGAAGGATCAAGAGATGAGATTGGTTTCCAACACTCATATTGTTATCATATTGATAATGATCCAAGAACTTATGGTGAGGCTATGAAGTCTCAAGATGTTGCTTTTTGGAAAGAAGCGATAAATGATGAGATGGATTCCATCATGGGAAATAATACTTGGATCTTGTCGGATCTTCCACCTGGTTGCAAGCCTTTAGGATGCAAATGGATCTTCAAAAGGAAGATGAAAGTTGATGGAACAATCGATAAATTTAAAGCTCGTTTGGTAATTCAAGGCTTTAAACAAAGGGAAGGTATTGATTATTTCGATACATATGCTCCAGTTACTAAGATCTCTTCTATAAGATTATTAATTGCTTTGGCAGCAATTAATAACCTTGTGATTCACCAAATGGATGTTAAGACGGCGTTCTTAAATGGTATTTTGGAAGAAGAGGTGTATATGAAGCAATCTGAAGGTTTTTGATGCACCCATGGTTGAGCTAGAAGAGAGTGATGGAGCTGAGGAGAGTGTCGGAGCTGAACTGGAGCTAAGTAGGAGTGACACTGAACCAGGAGTTGATCAGGAGCTAAGTGAGAGTGACATAGAAGATGAAGTAGAAGCAGCTCTGTCCAAAGAAGAAAAGCCCATATCCGATCAAACTCAAGACCCATTCTACTTATCTCAAGGGCCAATCACAAGATCTCAAACCAGAAGATTGAAGAATTCGATTGCAGCCTTGGTTTACTCCAAACCAAACCAAATCGATGATCAAGACCAAGTCAAGCTCTTTAATCATTCAGTCTTTGGTCTTGCCTAGTTTTCCTTTCTTTCTCGTGAACTACAAGTCTTAGTCTTTGCTTTGTTTTCCCATGTTGTTTTCCTTTTCTACAAATACTTGGTTTCGATTTCAATAAGAT
>WHPY01000065.1:572932-584608 GCA_019776045.1 Brassica rapa x Raphanus sativus | reverse complement strand
AGGTTTTCAAAAATGGCACATTTCATTGCTTGCAACAAAACTGATAGTGCTGTTAATGTTGCTGATCTTTTCTTTAGAGAAGTAGTACGTTTGCATGGAATGCCTAGAACTATTGTGTCTGATAGGGATACTAAGTTCCTTAGTTATTTCTGGAAAACTCTTTGGTCTAGGTTGGGAACTAAGCTTTTGTTTTCTACTACTTGTCACCCTCAGACTGATGGACAAACTGAAGTAGTTAATAGAACTTTGTCATCTCTCTTGCGTACTGTGGTTAAGAAAAACATTAAGTCTTGGGAAGATTGTTTACCTCATGTTGAGTTTGCTTACAATCATTCAGTTCATAGAACCACTAAGCATTCTCCTTTCCAGATTGTGTATGGTTTTAGTCCTTTGACTCCGCTGGATCTTTTGCCTTTGCCTATTAATGAGCAGACTAACCTTGATGGAAAGGCCAAGGCCGAGTATGTTGTTTCTTTGCATAAACAGGTTAAGAAGAACATTGAAGAAAGGACTAAGGCTTATGCAAAGCAAGCTAATAAAAAGAGGCGTGAGCTGATTCTCGAACCAGGAGACTTGGTGTCAATTTACTTGAGGAAAGATAGGTTCCCTGCTGAAAGGAAGTCTAAACTTCTACCAAGGACAGATGGTCCTTTCAAAGTGCTTGAACGGATCAACAACAATGCTTATAAAATTGATCTTGAAGGGAAGTACACTGTTAGCTCTACTTTCAATATTGCTGATCTGATTCCTTATCATGCTGACGAGTTGGTTTCTTATGTTGATCTAGATTTGAGGTCAAATCCTTTTAAAGGAGGAGGGGATGATGCACCCATGGTTGAGCTAGAAGAGAGTGATGGAGCTGAGGAGAGTGTCGGAGCTGAACTGGAGCTAAGTAGGAGTGACACTGAACCAGGAGCTGATCAGGAGCTAAGTGAGAGTGACATAGAAGATGAAGTAGAAGCAGCTCGGTCCAAAGAAGAGAAGCCCATATCCGATCAAACTCAAGACCCATTCTACTTATCTCAAGGGCCAATCACAAGATCTCAAACCAGAAGATTGAAGAATTCGATTGCAGCCTTGGTTTACTCCAAACCAAACCAAATCGATGATCAAGACCAAGTCAAGCTCTTTAATCATTCAGTCTTTGGTCTTGCCTAGTTTTCCTTTCTTTCTCGTGAACTACAAGTCTTAGTCTTTGCTTTGTTTTCCCATGTTGTTTTCCTTTTCTACAAATACTTGGTTTCGATTTAAATAAGATCATTCACTTTTTGATTAAAAATCTCTCTTATCATTGTGAATCCTTTGTTCATCTTTGAACATCGATCTGCTGAGGAGTTCATTCTCCAATTGCAACTTGTCTTTGATCCTTACCTGAGTTCATTCTCTTGATCAAAGACTCATATATCCATCAAACACCCATCCGCAAGTTCCCATCCACAAAACCATCTATCTTCACCCTTTACCATTCCGCAAATCACCCATCAAACTATCAAACCATTGATCCAACCTTCAAAGATCAGGGAAAGTGAACCGTAACACAACCAAGGTTCTATCAGTTTTGTTATGCCTGGTAATGAGCATAAGGTGTGTAAGTTGATCAAATCATTGTATGGGCTAAAGCAAGCACCTAAGCAGTGGCATCAAAGGTTTGATGAGGTTGTATTATCAAATGGTTTTAAGTTAAACCAAGCAAATAAGTGTTTATATTGCAAATTTGATGAATCTGAAAACGGAGTAATCATTTGCTTGTATGTTGATGATATGTTAATCTTTGGTACCAACCTTAGACAAGTAGAGCTTACAAAAGTATTTTTGTCATCAAATTTTGCAATGAAAGATATGGGAGAGGCGGATGTGATTCTTGGAATTAGAATCCACTCGAAAACGAAGGACTATCTTTGACACAATCTCATTACATTGGGAAAGTTCTTAAGAAGTTCAATTGTAAGAATTGTTCTCCAATTAGCACTCCCATGGATCCGAGTGTGAAGCTTATGCCTAATACTGGACAAGCAGTATCATAACTCGAGTATTCTCAAGTTATTAGCTGCTTAATGTATGTCATGACGAGCACTAGGCCAGATATAGCTTACGCTGTAGGGAGGTTGAGTAGATACACTAGTAATCCTAGTACTCAACATTGGAAAGCCTTAAAAAGAGTGCTCAAGTATTTGAAAGGAACCATTAGTTATGGTTTGACATATGTCGGATTTCCTTCGGTGCTAGAAAGATATTCAGATACAAGTTGGATTACCAACATAGAAGATCATTCTTCTACAAGTGGTTGAGTGTTTTTGCTGGGGGCAGGTGACATTTCATGGGCTTCCAAAAAGCAAACTTTCATTACAAGTTCGACTATGGAGTCGGAATTCGTAGCATTAGCAGCTGCTGGTAAAGAGGCAGAATGGCTAAGAAATTTAGTGTACGATATTCTATTGTGGCCGAAACCAGTATCCCTAATTTCTATCCATTGTGATAGTCAAGCTACCTTGGCTAAGGCCTATAGCCAAGTGTATAATGGTAAGTCTAGACACTTGGGTGTTAGACATAGCGCAGTACGTGAGCTGATCACTCACGGGTGATTACGATAGAGTTTGTTTGGTCTCAACAAAATTTAGCTGATCATTTGACGAAAGGATTAGCTAGGGACTTAGTGATTAAGTCGGTTAAAGTGATGGGTGTAAAGTCCATTTGAAATCTTTAATTGTGGGATACCCAATTCCCTTCTAATATGACGTTAGAGGCTGAATTCAATGTGGAAAATCCACACTTAAAGATTGAAGCACATTTTTTTTTCATCCCAAGGTATGTGCTTGGACCTGCTAGAAAGAGATAGGTTGAAATATTATTCTTAATAAATACTTTGAAAAAATGCATTTGCAGGTGCATGACTGAAAGTATTTACCTATATGAGTGTGAAGTGATGCCGCTTCAATAAGCTGGGACTTGGCTTTGTATGCGCTCAAGAATGGATATGGACACATGGCTTATAATAGTGTCAAGTATAAACATTTAGAGTAGTGTGGAAACACATGTGTGTATTATCTTCATGTGCCCAAAATGGATTGAAGGATTCAATCCGTAGGACATCCTGATTCTCGGACATTTGGAATGTGTAGTACACAAGATGAAAATTCAATTCTTCGAACATTTTCATTTACGCATGAGTTTGATATATGTATAATTTATTTAATGAATCTATGATTACACTTACTTGGGGAGGAATGTTATATATTTAAATGAATATGTGTAATGTTTCATGTTAACCATTGCAATTGTTTGTATGAACAGTTGCAACTATAGAAAAATCAGAAACAAATAGAAAAAACTAATAGTTAGTAAGAGAGAGATAACATAAATGCGCGATTCAATCATTATTCAAGTATATAATTCACAACTCGATGTTAAAAAAAAAATTCACAACTATTTGGGTTAGAACCCTAATAACCAACATGCATTAGCCATAGGTACTAACAATCTTTGTCCGCTTTTACTAGTTGATCAGTTGTATAGCTGCTTCATATCCAAACGACTTGGTGGGCTACATAACATAAATGATATGTGAAAAATATCAGGTATGTCAAATGTGAAAATGCTTTGTTGCATAGTTAAGAACATTCATACAAAGCAATCATTAGCTCAATTTAATCACTATAAAGATGAACTTCTTATTTGCTTTCCTGAAACAGTTCCGGTTCGCATAGATCAACTCACACAAACCATGAAAACAGCAAAGACCAATTTGCTACATTGAGGATATGTATTTTGTATGAGGTTTAACAACTATCATATTATAGATGGCCTGTGAAAAAGAAAAAAAAGGATTATAAAAAATAAATCAGAAGATAAACATGTTTTAGCAATTACCATTATACTTATAAATAGCAAATATTGAACGCATGATTATATACTTCTATTTCAAGCATCAAATTGCTGTTGATGAGCTATACTATTGAACCTACTCTTAGTTCTCTTATATTTTCTTGCACAATATATATATATAGTACTCAAGATCATCTCGGAGACTGAAAAGGTTTTTTAAGAATTAGTCTTGTATATCAAGAAGTTTCTAAATATAAACAAAACTGACTTGATTAAAAAGTCAAGCTCTATCTCCATAGGTCTGATTGCAACCAAAGCTTCCCTCACCTTTGATGTTTTCTGGGAAAGAGTCTCACACATTAGTTAACAACATAGAAGTTCATAATAAGATAAAACGACTTCATAAACATAATGTCGAATGGAACAATTCTTACTTAATACATTCCACAGTTACTAATTATCATCATCCATTTTTGGCTCAAGAAGATTCTTTTCTAGTACATCCGAGAAACATGCTTGAGAGAAAGGGTGACTTTCTGCTAACGAGTACAATGAACAAGAACTCGGGTTTTGTTGGAGAGGGATTACACCATTCATCAAGATCCATCAAATACAGAGTTCGGCCCAACATCAGCAAACAACTCGGTCCAAATAACTCGTCAAAGTTAAGGGTGAGTTAAGAGTTTTGGGACCAAGAGTATCAAGAGAGAAGAGAGGATAAGAAACATGATATCCAAAAACCGGACAGAACCGAGAACGGCTAGAATTAGGGTTTATCATTCCAACCATTATTCTCGCCAGAAACATTTATCTTTTTCTTGTTCATCATTCAAACACATCGTGTAACCTTTTCTCTTGAATGATCAATAAAATGTCTTCCTGAAAATCTAAAAATCATTCTCAAAAACTCCCTTGACAATTATAGCAAACACAGATTAAACATGTCTCGGGCAAACACCAAATCTATCCATGTTGACCCGTCACTGTTGGAATTCTTTTTTTTGAAACTGAACTATTGGAAGTTTCTTTAGCAGGAAAATAGATTAGACACAAGTACAATCATGTTTCGTAGAATTTTAATATTCCTTCTCTTGCTCGCTCCTTCTTTTAGATCTTGTAGCTACTACAGAGGTTATATTGAGATCAATGTGTTAAGAGTTTGAGGCTGAGTTCGATAATAAGAGAAAACTATTTGGTTGGTGAACTTGTTTCATTCTCTTTTGATTTAGCTTGTTTTTTGTTTTGGCTTCCTGTTTTCTTTTCGTTCATTTATGGATAAAATGGTAAAATGTTCATAGACCAGTACTTCAAATGTACACAAACCAACAATTCTGAACCATGTTTTGGTACAACGTGACAAATAAATAGTAGCATTAGGCTGCATACATAACTAGATACATAAAATGTAAGTCAAGCCAACCAAATATGGCTGAACTGGGAGCATTTGTAGTAACCAACAGTTAGCACCTTAAAGTTAACTGACTTTCCCTTACAAAAGCATATTCTGCTGCAGCCTCAGGTGCCAGAAAAGTGACCGGTGTCTGAAATCATAGACTCGGAAAGTACATGGACGAGAATGTTTTTGAAGTCTACAAGGATTGTGAAAGTAACTGTCGGTGAAGTTCAAAAAGAAGAAGCAAAAAAAGAAAAGTGTCGGTTTGTTGCGTACATATAAATATATAAATCGGACACCCCATGTTACTTTCAGACACAAACTTACGTGGGCATGTGGCCCCTCTTACCTGCTTCTGCGCTGTAAAATTATTCGAGACAGCTTTGATTCTTATTATTAATCATATCTCTTATAATTATAGCATCTCTTTCTTCTTCATTGCTCTACCACACAACTCCCACTAATCACATAGCCGCCGACACTCCCAAAATGGCTTATCTCCGGCGAGCAGCCGCCGCATTGATTATTATGTTCCAACTCTTGTCTCTCTCAAACGCCCACAACATAACCAAAATCTTGGCCAAAGACCCTGAGTTCTCCACATTCAACCACTACCTCTCAGCCACTCATCTCGCCGACGAGATCAACCGCCGCCAAACCATCACCGTCCTGGCCGTTGACAACTCAGCAATGAACTCAATCCTCTCCAAAGGCTACTCACTCTACACAATCCGCAACATTCTCTCCCTCCACGTCCTCGTCGATTACTTCGGCGCCAAGAAGCTCCACCAGATCACAGACGGCTCCACCTCCACCGCTTCCATGTTCCAGTCCACCGGATCCGCCACCGGAACCTCCGGCTACGTCAACATCACCGACATCAAAGGCGGGAAAGTCGCTTTCGGCGTCCAGGACGACGACAGCCAGCTCACCGCTCGCTACATCAAATCCGTCTTCGAGAAGGCTTACAACATCTCCGTCCTTCACATCAGCCAAGTCTTGACCTCGCCGGAAGCAGAGGCTCCCACCGCGAGCCCCAGCGATCTCATCCTCACATCGATTCTCGAGAAACAAGGGTGCAAAGCTTTCTCCGACATGTTGAAATCCACCGGAGCCGACAAGACGTTTCAAGACACCGTCGACGGAGGGTTGACTGTGTTCTGCCCTTCCGACAGCGCGGTCGGGAAGTTCGCGCCGAAGTTCAAGGCCTTATCCGCGGCGAACAAGACGGCGCTAGTGTTGTACCACGGCATGCCGGTTTACCAGTCGTTGCAGATGCTTAGATCGGGTAACGGCGCCGTTAACACGTTGGCGACTGAAGGTAACAACAAGTTTGACTTCACGGTTCAGAACGACGGAGAGGAAGTGACGCTCGAGACGGACGTCGTGACGGCGAAGTTAACGGGGACGTTGAAGGATCAAGAGCCGTTGATTGTTTACAAGATTGATAAAGTTTTGTTGCCGAGAGAGATCTATAAGGCCGTTAAGGCGTCGTCGGCTCCAGCACCTAAGTCGAGTAAGCACAAGCCTAAGAACGCGAAGGCTGACGGACCAAGCGCCGATGCTCCGTCAAGTGATGACGGTGAGGTCGCTGATGACACAAACGGTGCCGTTTCGGTTACACGAAGCAGTGTTATTGTGACGGCGATTGTGGGGCTCTGTTTTGGAGTTTGGCTCATGTGATGTTGTTGTTGGTTACATGTGGTTGGGAATCTTGATTTTCTTGTTTTTGATCTTTTATTGATTTTCTTGTCGGACAATGAATTCAATCATTAAATTCATATCACTTTATTTAAAATTTTATATATACATTCAACATTTTTTAAAGTTCAGTAATTTCCAAAAGTAACAGTTATTTCTCTTCTTCCAAGTTTGTATCTCATCAGAGATCCCCTTGAGGAGGTATTTGATAGCACATTATACTTTCCTTTGTGCTCTCTTTTTTACTTCTTCATGTTATCAGTTTAACACAAAGAAGCAGCCATCACCATTCACCACTAGTTAGAACCTCTAAGTAGAAACTGCTAAACAAGTAGCATTATATAAATTTCAGCAGCAAACCTATCACAGCCAACAAAGAAGTGGAAACAAGGATTAAACTCGAAACTGTGTTAGAGTCAGATTGGGAAACTGTGTTAAGAGTCAGATTGGGAAACTTGTTTCTTGATTTTCTTGTTGGACTATGAATTCAATTCACAGTTCATTCTTCCATATTTAAATATACATTCAACAATTTTTTTAAGTTCACTAATCTCCATGGTTAACCTATATTCTTCTTCTTCTTCTAAGCTTGTTTCTCATTAGAAAATCCCCTTGGCTAGGCATTTGATTCCATTTTTGTTTCATATGAGCTCTCTTGGTTTACAAAGTTATCAGTTTGACACAAAGAAGCATCACTAATAGTTAAAAACTCTATAAGTACGACTGCAAAAAAGTATCATAGACTCTCTATAAGTAGAAACTGAAACAAGTAGCATGACTTAAATTTCAGTAGCAGAACTATCACTGACAACAAAGAAGTGGAAACAAGTAACTACCGCATGAGCGAAGCTTATGATATCATAAACACACAAGAAGAAGCTGTTGCTTCAACCTTACTCCTACTTTCAGAAGAAATTCAACCTTATAACCTGCAATTATAGAGGATAAAAGAATTTGTTTATTAATAGTTGTTTCCTACCCGTTTTCATGACACCTACACAATAAAAATTAGATAAAAAGAATTCACAACATTGTGGAATGGAACAATTCGTACTCGCACATAATAACATTGTACAGTTATCATCATGATCTTCAGAGGATAACGTCATTCCTAATATTTTCCAAAAACATCCTAAGCTCTCTGGCCTTTCTGCAGTGTTCATCATCATCATCGGTGTCTGAATCACTCAGCTCAATCACATTCTCAAGTTTCTGATCATGGCACTTCTGCTCCTGAGACTTCAGTTCTTGATAACTTCTTGACACGTTCCGTGACCGAGCTTCAGGACAAGGGCTAATCAGATTAATGACTTCTGTTTCCGGATAGAAAGAATAAGAGCTCGGGCCAGCACCGAAGCTACCAACGGTCGACCAACCAATACTGGAATTTTCTTTAGCAGGTGAATCGAGTAGACGCAAGTAATCATGTTTCTTGGATTTTCTCTGTTCCTTCTCTTGCTCTGCTTCTTCTATGGTGCTTGTGGCTAGGAAAGATGATGAATTAAGATCAATCTGTTGGAGTTTGAGGCTGAGTTCGATAAGTGAAGAAGCTTTAGTTGGTGAACTTGTTTCCCTCTCTTTTGATTTAGGTTGTTTTTGTTTCGGCTTCTTCTTCTTCTTTGCTTCCATTTTCTCCTTGAACTCAATGATCTTCTCAGGACAAGCCCTGACATGAAAAAAAAAAGAAGAAGGATAAATTGGCAAAACGAATAGTAGGCCAGTTATTCAATGTTAACCAACCAACAAATCTGAACCATTTTCTTGGTGCTATGTGAACAAATAAACAGTAGCTTTTGGCTACAGAAGTAGAAATATGAAAGTTTCTATAGCCAAGCCAACCAAATACCGCTGAACTGAGGCATTTTTAGTAATACGTTTGGTCCACAACTGACTATTTTACCTGAAAATCTGCTTACTTCAGACATACTATTATAGTTCGAACAAAACTGAGCTGATCATTGTCAACCACTTGAGCTAAATGTAAACTTTATTTGAATCCTTTGAGGAGAATGGGGTAAAGGTCTAACTTTGTTCATTATATCATTACCTTTCTACAAGATCTGCAGGAACAATAGACGTCTCTAACCCTTCTAGATCATTCCATGAGACTTCAAAACATTCTCGTCCTTGTAATTTGCGAGTCTTAATGATTTCAGACACCGGGCACTTCTCTGGTACCTGTGGCTGCAGAAGAATAAATTTTGTTCCAGAGTTAAGACATGTTCTTGTTAATTTTTCAACTCAATTATGTAAGGTGAAGCCAATTGATTTTTAATATCTGAATCAACACAATTTATGCAGTTGCTATGTAGTTGCTTCAAAATAACGTGCAGTGAGAGAAAGAAAATGTACCTTGTGGAGAGGATGATTAACGCCAACCTCAGTTGAACTTGATTGCAGAATAGCAAACCTTCTCAGCTTTCTTTCAGCAATTTTTGGAAGTATGTATTCATCTAAAAGAAAGATAGAGATAAAAAGAAGAACGTAAGTTCCACAATAGTTTCTGCATAATGACTGCAAATGCAACAAACAAGGAATAAGAAGAGATACATATAAATTCAAAGCAATACCTGTTTTCTCAGGGGGCCACTCAAAGAACTGATGGCATATCTCCTGTAGCTTGGTGCGCTGGAAAGTGAAGTCAGCTAGAGCCCTGCAAAACCAGTACTGAAATTCATATCACTTCCTTCTTCCATAAACATTCAACCTTTTCTAAGTTCACTAATCTCCAGGAATAACATATATATTCCTGTTCCAAGCTTGTATATTATCTAAAATCATTTTGATTTCTTTCAGGCACTTGAGGAAGCATTTGATTCGATCTTTAGTTTCCTTTGTGCTCTGTTGTTTATTTTAAGTAACTAGTTTTACACAAACAATTCATGCAACACTAATACTTAAAACCTTTATCTGTAGAAACTGCAATTCATGTAACATGGCTTAATTCAGAACAAAATCGGTGATCCCTTATTGCTAGCTAGTTTAATTGAGGGAGCAGAAGTATCACTACACGACTGACAATTCCAAAATGGAAAGAAGGATTAACCTGGAAACTGTATTAGAGTCTGCTTTGTGGCACTTGGGATTCACGAACGCATCAATCACCTCTTTGATCTGTTGCAGTCCCTCTGGATCATGGTTACTTCCTAAACCAAGTTGCAATTACGAAAAGAGCTTCTATGAGAAGAAAATAATCTAGGAATATCAACTAAAAATAATCTAGGAAAATCAACTAACTGCATAAGTGAACCATGTCAAATCACAAAACACAAGAAGTTGTTACTTCGCATACCATTTACAGCCACCAAGGGTAAGGTCCCCTTTTTAGGCCTAGCTTGCTTCTTTAAATTTCTCATATTTTTGACAAAAGAGAGTCCTTCTGATGAAAGTTTTTCAAGGATAATATTTTCTCCAACAGACCTAACAATCTCGCAAGCTTTCTCCTGTTTACAGAAGAAATTCAACCGTACGTCTCCAGATAATATAGATAATGGTTCAAGAGCTTCAGTTAGCAACAAACCTGACGAATACCACGAACTCCCTGAGAGTAGTCACTGCCAAGCACAAGCGCCAGAGCTATCTGCGACCTCATGGAAGAAATTTTTGAATAAATAAACTTGTAAAATGATGAAACATCATAGAAAACATCTCAAAGTTTTTTACAACGTATGGAACAATAGACAACAGTCAGTAGCCGCGTTTTCTCGGCTACTAATGCAACTTACAGAAATTGACCACTTAAAATTACAACCGAACCATACCTACATATATCATCTGTATCGCTTGAGTTAATTGAGAAAATATTGTAGGATAACATATCAAAGGCTACCTATGCTTTTGCTAATCAAACCATTTTATAATAACTAATGACTAAAAGAGATTTTTTAAGTTACCAATGAGTTCCGTCCAAGCCCAAGATTTTTCTTGATGTCTTCCATCTCATAGCAAACAACGTGACCTCCTTCACCTAGTTCAAGAAGATTGATTAATTCATATCTAACCACAATTAACCAAACGGATGGTAAAGGAAACCATGACGGCTAAAGAGTCTCTTTCCACTCACCAAGGCAAATCTCTCTGTACACAGTCTTTGCCCCAAAAAGGAAAATATCTGAATCAGAGCTAAAACAGGCGTCCTATTGATAACCATGAAAGCGAAAATTTATAATTCGAGTAATGAGTTAACAGCAAGAAGAAAACGGTAAAATGTAACTTACACATAAGTTTTCAGAGTTTAACAGAGCACATTGTGCTTCAGCTTCCTCAACCCTGCATTTGAAAGAGATAAGAAAATCCATTTATCAATATGCTTTCCTGTGTCCGTGTTTACAACTAGCAAACTTGGCACAAGCAAAAGCAAAACACTTGAAGAATTACCCGTCTAAACAGAGTATCCCCAGTGTGGAAGCAATAACTTTCGCCTCTTTTATCATGCAAGAGAACTCAGACCCCATATTCCTTCTGAGTGAAGTCTCTTTCCCAGGTTCTACACCGCCATCATCAGCAACCTGGCTAGACCCATAAAGTGTTAACAGGAGAAAATAACTCCGAGAAGGAGCCATCAAAAACGGAGGAAAACACTAGAGCCTCATTTAGCATTCAGTGTACCTCGAATCTTGCTTTTAACCGACGCCTGTAAGTTGGTACTTTGATTCCAGGAATTGAACCATCTACAATAAATTACAAAGCACGTAACAGTAAGTCAAGTATAATGAAGAAATCATTAAAAAAAATATATATATATATATATATATATATAT
>WHPY01000065.1:551129-572617 GCA_019776045.1 Brassica rapa x Raphanus sativus | reverse complement strand
ATTTATAGCTAACATTGACAACTCAGAACTGATTTGATCACACCTGAACAAACGTTACCTAAACACCCAACCCACCAGAATTATTATACAACAAATTTTGCTACAAACAAACACAACTTCCTTCAATTTGATGGCAATTTTTGCAAACAACATAAACATAAACAATTCTTTAGAGCTAATCACAGATGGTTTTTAAACACACATGCTTCTACTACTACCGTTCTCAAATGACAAGAATACAAACGCTGCATAAACGACTAACTCACAAGCGAAATGACACAACTTTGCTACAAACAATCCCAAGTTCATTCAGTTTGATGACAACTCAGAACTGATTTGATTATGCTGAACAAACCCACCACCAAAATGACACAACTTCTGCTACAAAACAAACCCAATTTCGTTCACTTTGATGGCAATTTTGCAAAGAGCATAAAAACAATTCTTTTAAAGCTAATATCAGATAACTCTCAAAGGGTTCTTTATCACTCATGATACTACTACAACAATTAAAACGCTGCAAACCCATCATAGAAGTGTTCAATCTGATGGCAATTTCGTAAATAGAGAGAAAGCTGAAACTAACCAGAGACTAGAATGATGGAGCAGTTGAGGGCAATTAGGGCACGAAGGCGATGAAAGAAGCCTCGGAGATAAACTTTTTCTTTAGTGGCGCAATAAGATTGGTTCACTTTATGCAGTTCCACCATCCAACACGATAGATCCACGCATACCCTCTTGTTTCTGCCCCAGTTTCCACCGAGATATCTCGTCAAGGCTTTGTCTTTTCTTAATAAAGCAGAAAAATTCAGAGGAAAAAGAAACAAAACTTACTGAAGATGATCGAGTGGATATGTCTTCTTGCAAGGCTCTAGTACATCCCACAGATACTTCACCCCCATCTTAGCTTCGTCTTTGAGATTCAGAAAGGGGGAAGATGAGCGATAATTTGAAATTCTGAATTTCGAATTTTTTGGCACCCACCCCCGTTCGAATATAGTCTCAATGTTCCGCATTTTAATTTAAGCCCAATGAGGCCCAATACCCGCCCGAAACGAGTTAGATTCATTAAGTTGTATAACGGTTCGAATATATACATAAGTCTCATTGTACCTCAAATCTTGGTTTTAACCGACGCCTGTAAGTTGGTACTTTGATTCCAGGTACTGAACCATCTACAACAAATTACAGGGCACATAACAGTAAGTCAAGAATAATGCAGAACCATAAATAAAAACAACTCATTAGAGCAAAGCATCAACAACTAAGAACTGATTTGATCACTCCTGAACAAACGCATAAACAGAAAACCTACCAGCAAAATGACAACAACTTATGCTACGCGGCAAACAGCAGTAAGTCAAGTACAATGAAGAATCATAAACAAAAACAATATTTTTTATAGCAAATCAAACAACACAAAATTGTTTTGATCACTCCTGAACAAACGATGCATACAGAACAAACCTACCAGCGAAATGACAACAACTTTTGCAACAAACAAACACTAAGTCAAGTATAACGAAGAACCATAAACAATAATTCTTTATAGCAAACATCGACAACTCATAACTGTTTTGACCACTCCTAAACAAACATACCTAAATATCAAACCCACCAGCGAAATGACAACAACTTTTGCTACATAGAAACGCAAAATGTTCAGTTTGATGGCAATTTCACAAACAACATAAATAAAAACAATTCTTTGGAGCTAACCACAGTTCATTTTTATCACTGATGGGTCCGACTACAACCTTTCTCAATGACAAAACCACAAAATGCTGCATAAACAGAAAACCCACCAGTGAAATGCTTAAATTGTTGTAATATAATGTTCCACATTTTGATTAGATAAAGAAATTTCTCATAAACGAGTAGGCTACTTCACTTACAAAGTTAAAACTAACTGATTACTTATTCTAAGTACATAAGATACTCTTCTTAACTACTACATAGATAGACTACTCTTCTTAACTACTACATAGATTGAATACTCCTCTTCTTAACTACCTACACTACTCCCTTCAATCTTCAATCTTTTACTTTGCAGCTATTCATGCCCTCCTTCCTTAGCCAACTTACCAGCCAACTGCGTTCTCGTCCTGGTTGCTTTGGCTTTAATTCTCCTCATTAGTTGACGATCATGAGGAGGCATCATCAAGATGTCTCTTAAATGGATCTTGTTTCCATCAAATCCACAACATCCGCTTTCAGAGATTTGTGATGAATCAAAGCCACATGTCTTCCCTCAAGTTGAAGAAGATGTATCACCCTAATATATTTGTTATCACCACCTAAACAAATGGAAAATAAAATAATATTATTTTAATAAAAAAATTATGACAAGTAAATATATAAAATACTAACGTTCGATAAAATACTGCCCAAATTTTGATATTTTTTTTACACATAAAAATTTATATTTAAATGTAACTTGACCTAATCTAACGTTTTATAAGCACATCTTTTCTCCTTTTCTCTTCAGTCTTTGAAATTATATTTCTTCTCTTCTTAAGGTGTTTTCATTTTTTACATGTTTTCATCATTTGTTTTTCATCTTTTATCAAGTATTTTTCTTCTAATGTTTTCATATATTGTTATTTTTGATTAAATATCCAAGACATGGATATTGTTATGTCTAGGTCATGGTTCTTCATCTTTATTATGTCATATTCTTTAATGTTTTCATATCTTCGATTGAAAATCTCAAGATCCATGGCTACATGTAAACTTTATTTTATTTTTCAATAAATTTCAAATAGAATAGATCAATTGATAATTCATCATTTTTATCTTTTCTTCTCTAATATTGTCACATCATATTGTTTTACCTTCGATTGAAATTCTCAGATTCAGAATGAATTTAAATTTTATCACATCTTACCAAATTTTGATTCTTCATCTCTTGTCATGTCTTCTTCTCTAATGTTTCCATATCTTCGATTGAAAATCCCCAAAATCCAGAAGCTGAATGTAAACTTTATTTTCTTTATACAAATTTTTAATAAAATAAATCGATTTCATATTTTTCTCTTTTAGATGTTTTGATTTTGTTCTTTTTTTTTTCCTTAACATATTTTGACATCTCTCCTTCTTCTTTAGTGTTTTTCATACCATATTTTGTTTTAAATATAAAAGCTAATTTAGTTTTGCAACAAAACTCTAATAGAATATATTAATTACATATTCATTATTTTTATCTTCTAAGCCTTTTGATCGTTTGTTGTTATTGATTATCATGTTTTATTAGCATCTTTATCATAATGTTTAGTTTTTATGTGATAAGCATACATATATTTGGTAGAGAAGATTGCTTTGCCTTTATTTATGGATTCGAAAACACTACTTCTGATTATCTCGTTCTTGATTGTGTACATACTAATCCATAGACAATCCAAGTACACAGAATAGTTCTACCATATATAAAGCCCTAGTCACATTATTTTTAGTAAGGAAAAGACATAGATATAAGATAACACACACAGTTCTTATGTTTTCAAGAGTAAGAAAATATGTTGCTGCTTATTCTAGTTCTTATGTTTTGGAGAACAAATGCTTGCACTTTACGATACTTCTTGACCTTTCACCACATGTACATTCCTCATAGAAACAAGGAGCAGTCAACTTGAACATCTCAAAAACTTACTTGGTTGCTTTAGATTTTGAATAACGAATATATAAATAAGCAATATGCTTCTAACACAATCTTGACCTTTCACACATGACAATATGCTTCGTGTCTACTAATACAACTAAAATAAATTGATCAGACCATTTTATAATAACACGGTTAATTATGTAAACAAATCTATCTTATTAAAACAAAAACATTCTATTGGACCTAACATTTATTTTGTAAGTTTTTAAATTAAATACACCTTTATACTTTATAGTTAAACCTACATTAGATCACTATTGTTACTTTCTTTATACTACTATCCATGTTTCCAAACAATATATTTATTTCTTTATACTACTATTAATGTTTCCAAACAATATATTTTTATACTACTATCAATGTTTCCAAACAATATAATAATTAATCTTAGTTATTTTATATCTATCATTTTCTCTTTAAAATTTTGTAGAAACATCATAATTTTATAAATTGCAAAATAATGAACTTTAAAATTTGGATTATAAGATTACAAATTATGAAACTATTACAATTTAAATCAAACTAGATTACATATTGGTCATCCATCAGTTCACTCGGTTAGTCTCGGGTTTTAATAATTTTTTAATAGGAATAATTTAAAAACCTAAATTGAATTGTCAGATCTCTCGATTAACCGGTATAATCACAATCGGATTGAATTTAAAAACACTGATTTAAATGCAAAAATATTTTAAATACACGCTCTTTAAAATTACCCAAATATTTATTAAATTATTAGTGAAATTTTTCATCGTAAAATATTCCGCGCTTCCAAAGCGCGGATCAAGATCTAGTATACTTTTAAATCATATAGGTTCCGTCCAAGCTCAATATTTTCTTGATGTCGTCCATCTCATAGCAAATAACGTAACCTAGATTGATTAATTCATATCTAACACCATTAACCATAACATGTGGTATAAGATTGCCGAAGATTCTCTTTTCAGTCACCAAGGTATATCTCTTTTGACAATCTTTGACCAAATGAAAAAAAATATTAATCAGAAAACCATAATCTATCATTTGACTAATGAGTTAACAAGTTAAGAGGACAAAAAAAATTCAAAAGAGGGCATTGTGACTCTTCAGATTCCTTAACCTTGCATTTGAGAAGACGAGAGAATCTACTTATCAATATGATTACTAGTGTCCATGTAATTACAACTTGCCAACTTGGTGGCACAAATAAAAGCAAAAAACAACCAAATAACGCTTGTGAATATAGAGCTAGAACTTATGATTTACCATTTACCAAATACAGCCTCCAACTCTGAATATGCGTCAATTCTTGAATTCTCACTTTCATTGAGTAACCAAGTTCTTGATTACGTTTTGAGCACTCAGGTTTTTACGTACAGCTTGGAAAACATTGAAGCCGCATCAAGAAACTTTGATAGAGGAACAATGGTTTTCTATTTTATTAGTATTCTTCTGAATTTCCCTCAGCCAAAAAAAAACTATTAAAAAAACATACTAGAAATTGTTTGTTTTTATTTATTTTCCTACTTACGTCAAGGTTGGCGATCTAGCATAGATCACTGAATACAAACTTTTTGGCATTGCCTACATTTATATACACACAAAAAAAGTTCAAACAAAAAAAAAAAAGACAACAAACAAAAAGAGACACACAAACAGTGAAAGATGGGAAGTCAGATACCATCAAAGATGAAGAGAGCTCACTTCATCAACTTTCCACTCTCCTTCTTCATACTTATACCATCTCACAATCCCTTCATCATTCTCAGTCCTCTGACACATCACACAAGTCTGATGCTCCATACAAGTCAAGAACCTCTTCAGCCTCGAAGCTTTCTCAAGTATAGTCTTATCAAGCTCCCTAACAATCACTTTCTGCTGCGGTTGCCACACACTGTACTCCACCAGGTAAGAGTGAGATATGTTGAGCACTTCAAGATCAGGTAACCCGTCGAGGATCTTAATCAGTGCTTCTCGCTTGATCGCAGAGCATCTAAGGCTGAGTGTTTTGAGGTTAGGGAGGTAAGTAATGAGCGTGTTCGCAAAGAAGATCTCGAATGGTCCCATGATCTTGAGCTCTTTGAAGTTCTTGCAGTTCTTGGCGATCTCTGTTAAGAGGTAAGGCGGGTTTGCGATGCTAGGCATTGTTAGTGACTCCAGATCTTTCCAGATCCTTATGGCTTTACATATCCCAGTCTTTTTTATTCTGTTCCAAGCCGGAAGGACCACCCGTCTCAACCCTGGACACCTGCAAAAGATTGTTTTAGAATTTACCAAGATTCAAACCAAGTAAAAGCACAAGAACGACTTTACCTTTCAGCGGTGTAAGTAAGCTGATCATCACTCAAGAACAAGTTGAAATGGAAAACCAAGGCTCTCGTGTTGCCACCACTAAGATTCATGGAGAGTTTCAGGATCCGGGTGAGGGCCTCATCGGAGCGACGCTCCACGTAGACGTAAGGCTCTAAAGGGATCTTGATGAAACTAGATCTCATGTGAGAGAGATCAAGAGTCTTCCAGAGGATGGGATCGCAGCAAGCAGCTCTCCATCCACTGCATACATGAGCTAAACCCGAAGTCAACTCAAAGATGCTAAACTTCTGGAAGATCCTGACCAAGATGTCAGTGTCCAACTCTTCCCATCTACTCCCTCGACGACTCTCATACCCTTCTTCCATATCTTTCTTTCTAATGCCCCTCCCTCCCTGTAAAACAACAAAGAAACGTTTAATCAAAAACTGTTCTTACTCTTCACAAGAATCTTGTTAAATAGGGGAAAAAAAAATCAACAAAATAAAAACCGAAAAAAGAGCAATCAATTGTCTTAATTCTCTAATAAATATGAGAGATTCGAATCAATCAATGCTAGAAAGAAAAAACAGAACATACAAAACGTCACCAAAACGTTTAAAACTCTTAGTCACAAACAGAGTATTAATGAAAAAGCTAATTCAACGAACCGTCTCAAACACGAAAAGACCTTTGTCCAAAAACACTCAAGATCGGACATTAAATTCAGAGAAACAGAGAGAGGACCAAGATCGTTAAAACTAAGAAAGAAACCATAACTAATCGAAAGCAGAGTAAATTAAAAGAAACAGAGATCGAAACCAACAATCTAGCCATGGATCGATCTGATCTCTTGACATTCCTAAAATTCAGTAGAATTGAAAGCGACATAGATCTAAATTCACAAGCAAACTAAAAGGATAAGATCAAAGAAGAGGAAGAAGAAAGAAAGCTGAAAGACGCACGCAAAGTGGGGGTAGTGAGAAATTTAAGAACCTTAGAAGAGCGAGGAAATAATCGTAGGCAGCGACGAGGACGACGACACCGTTACTCGTCTCCCTCTCCCTCTCCCTCTCTCTCTCTCTCTCTAGCCGACGAAAGTAAGTAGATACGAAAAAAAAATGAAAAGAGTTTGTTGTCAGTTGTCACAACAACCGGTTTTGATTTTTTTTTCTGGTTCGGACAGAACCGGTTTGTGCGTAACTGTTTGTCTCAACAGGATATCAAATCCGGTAAACTAAACCAATTAAAATCAAACCAAACCGAAATAGAGATTAGTAATATTGAATATACCGAATGAATGTAAGAAACTACGGTATATAGATATCCCCTAAACTATATTTGAGAAGTGATTTTGCCATATGTCTTTTCTACAATCATTTTAACAAAAATAATATGACATGGCTACTAAAATTGATGACATGTCTTATAAATTAATATGACATGGACAATTATATTTAATGTTAATTTATATTTTTGGTAAACTTTTTAAAATATGGTAATAACTCATATATTACATTTATTTTCGATTTATATTTTTGGATTTTTTTAAATATGGTAATAACTCATAAATCATCATTAAAATAAATATATTCAATTATGGCATTTCAAATTTCGAAATATCATTTAAATTAAAAATATTTCAAAAATATATACATATTTTTAGAAAATTATAAAAATTAAATCATAAAATCAAATTAAATCATAAAATCATTAGTTTCTTATATATATCTACAGATTTTATAAATATTTTTTAATTTTAATTTTTTAAAATTATGAAATTTTACATCCCGTGGACTATATTTGAAAAGTGATTTTGCCACATGTCTTCTCTACAATCATTTTCACAAAATAATACGACATGACTACTAAAATTGATGATATATCTTATAGATTAATATGACATGGGCAATTATATTTAATGTTAATTTATATTTTTGGTAAACTTTTTAAAATATGGTAATAACTCATATATTACATTTATTGTCGATTTTTATTTTTGGACTTTTTAAAAATATGGTAATAACTCATAAATCACCATTAAAATAAATATATTCAATTATGGCATTTCAAATTTCGAAATATCATTTAAATTAAAAATATTTCACAAATATATACATATTTTTAGAAAATTATAAAAATTAAATTATAAAATCAAATTTAAATCGTAAAATCATTAGTTTCTTATATATATCTACAGTTTTTATAAATATTTTTTAATTTTAATTTTTGACAATTATGAAATTTTACATATTTATTTAATATATTTAATTAAAACAAATAGATAGAAAATCTACCTAAGATTATAATTTTAAATATATGCATGCATATTCTTAAATATAATTCAAAATAAACAAAATTGTTTTTATTTTAATTTTAATGTTCAGTTAAATCAAATTTATATTAAAATATTAATAAGAAAAAGAAAATTTATAATATTAATAAAAAATTAAATATTATTTATATTTATCTGCTAAAAAATATTTTAAATTTTTTTTACTGCACATGGTGCAGGAAAACACCTAGTGGTTTAATATATATTGATTAGACCAAATAAATCAAATAAAATGATCAATTTAAAATATAGATGATTAAAAATTAGTTTTAATACTTAATATTTATTTTAAATTAAAATTTATGTTTCATTTTTATCAAGTGAAATAAAACTTAACATTTATTTGTTAACAAATATATGTGTTAATAATTAATTATTTTTAATATCATGCATTACTTTTTTTAATTATAAAAATATTATAACTATTAACTTAATTTTTTATTAATTATTTAAAATAGTAAAATAAAAAACAAAAATAGACTATTTAAAATAAAAATATCTTCATGTTATATGAAAATCGATATCTAATATTTTGGAAAATAAAATAAATTTATATTTTTTGGTATAAAGTCAAATAAACTGAAAATCAATAGTATATGAACTAAATCAAACCAAAATAAATATAGTTTTGATATGATAACTATTTTTTATAAATTGAAATACCGAAAAAACCGCACCGAATTAATATCCGGATTGAACACTTTAACATAAACAAACCCTTATGACAAAAATTCTCATATTAGGGGTTGACTTATAAAAGGTAATTTAATCTGACGGCGCAAAACACTCTTAAGCGATCTAATGGCTTGTATGTAACCCTGTTAGGTGGGTTGAACGGCTGCGATGCAGTGTAGACGACGAGACAGAGTGAATAAAACGAGAGAGAGAGAAGCAAAGTAAAAGTAATCTCCTTTGTTTCGGTCTCTCTTCGCTGCCTATCTCTTTCCCCAGACGGGCCGACCATTAAAAAACTCTCTCGCACTTCTTTACCCCAAGGCCAAAGGCGTAGACGGTAAAACCTAAAACCCTTTCTCTGTTTCCACTAGGTTTCTGTTTCTCTCTTGTCTTCACTTTGAAACATAAAGGTAGAGACTTTTTTTTTTATTCAAATCGTTCCATTTTGAGTTTTAGTAATCTGGGTTCTCTTCATTCGCTTGTAGCTTTTTTACTTTATTATGATGTTTTTACACAGAATGAAAAGCCACAACTTTATATTTTTGGGGTCTTATCCATTATGTAGAGAGAGAGCTAGAACTTATGATTTACCGTTTACCCCAAATGCAGCCTCCGCCTCTGCACCATGGCTAGGCTCTTGACTAATTTCACAGTCCGTCCTTTACTCGGTCCCGGAAGACATGTTCAGTCCGAAGAGTATAGAAAACCAAGAAGAACATGTGTGAAGATGATGTACTCTTCACAAACTCCGGTTCTGAGTTTCCAGAGCTTCACAGGGTTAAGGGCTACCAAAGCTGTGGATCATCTAATAGCAAGGCCTTCTCATGGTTTCTTTAATAAGGCTAACCTTCAAATCTCATCTCGGAAAGGAAGAGCTAGCCGAGGTGTTACAAAAGCCATGTTTGAGCGGTTTACCGAGAAGGCAATTAAGGTCATAATGCTGTCTCAAGAGGAAGCTCGGAGACTTGGACATAACTTTGTTGGCACCGAGCAGATACTGTTGGGTCTCATTGGGGAAGGGACTGGGATCGCTGCAAAGGTTCTTAAATCCACGGGGATCAATCTTAAGGATTCTCGTGTGGAAGTGGAGAAGATCATTGGAAGAGGCAGTGGGTTTGTGGCTGTGGAGATCCCTTTTACTCCTCGTGCAAAGCGTGTCCTGGAGTTGTCACTAGAGGAAGCTCGACAACTCGGTTAGAGCTTGTCCTGAATCTGTTTCTGTTTATTATTTAGGCTTCTTATAAAATAGATTGTTATTTTTTAAACTCTAGGGCATAACTACATTGGGTCAGAGCATCTCTTGCTTGGTCTTCTTCGTGAAGGGGAAGGTGTTGCAGCTCGTGTCCTTGAGAATATGGGTGTAGATGCTAGTAACATCCGGACGCTGGTAAATGCATCCTCACAACCATGTTATGTCTCTTTGTAAACAGTTTCTTGATAGAGTTTATTACTTCAGGTTATACGTATGGTCGGAGAAAACAATGAAGTGACCGCAAACGTCGGTGGAGGATCAAGCGGAAACAGCAAGATGCCAACACTGGAAGAGTATGGGACTAACTTAACCAAACTAGCAGAGGAGGTAATTAAAATGATTCACTTAGTACTCATTCTTGAAGAAACTCTCAAGAAAGTGTAACGACTTTTCTTTTACAGGGCAAGCTAGATCCGGTTGTTGGAAGGCAGCCACAGATTGAACGAGTGGTCCAGATCTTGGCTCGAAGAACCAAGAACAACCCTTGTCTTATTGGAGAACCTGGAGTTGGTAAGACAGCAATAGCTGAAGGACTCGCACAGAGAATAGCCAGTGGTGATGTTCCTGAAACAATTGAGGGGAAGACAGTAAGAAAAATTCTCTCTATTGGATATGTCTTTTAAGATGCTGAGAAGAGTATATGTTTTCAAAGTGTTTACCTTTTACTTTCCAGGTTATAACTCTTGATATGGGTCTTCTAGTGGCTGGAACCAAGTATCGTGGAGAATTCGAGGAAAGATTGAAGAAGCTTATGGAGGAGATCAGACAGAGTGATGACATCATTCTTTTTATTGATGAAGTTCACACTCTGATCGGTGCAGGAGCCGCCGAAGGTGCAATTGATGCTGCCAACATCTTAAAGCCAGCTCTTGCCAGAGGTGAATTGCAGGTAAAAGTTCTCTCATTCTTTCTCTATTGGTCAAAATGTATTATATTAATGTAAACAGAGACTCAATTGTTATGGTTTGTAGTGTATTGGTGCAACAACATTGGACGAGTACAGAAAGCACATTGAGAAAGATCCTGCGTTAGAGAGAAGGTTCCAGCCTGTGAAGGTACCTGAACCAACTGTTGATGAAGCTATACAGATCTTGCACGGTCTCCGTGAGCGGTATGAGATCCACCACAAGCTCCGATACACTGACGATGCCTTGGTTGCTGCTGCGCAACTCTCACATCAGTACATCAGGTACTTGTTTCTTCCTTGTTTTCAACACAGTTTCTTAGACAAGTTTGCAGCGTTTTAATCAAATCCTGTTTGTTTCTTCTCTTGAATGAGAATAGTGATCGGTTTCTACCAGACAAAGCCATTGACTTGATTGATGAAGCTGGGTCTCGGGTTCGACTGCGCCATGCTCAGGTTCATAGTTGCATGTCTCTTGCATTGTCAAAACATTGTCTTTTATATGTATATAACTGAGGATGGAGTTTTTTTTGTTTGATTAGGTCCCTGAGGAAGCTAGAGAGCTTGAAAAGCAACTAAGACAGATCACTAAGGAGAAGAATGAAGCTGTGAGAGCCCAAGACTTTGAGAAGGTGAGTTTGTCTTACTGTCTATAAACCCAAGATTAGTGTGTTTACAGTGTTCTTCTCCAATCCAACAGGCTGGTTCTCACCGTGACCGGGAAATAGAGCTTAGGGCCGAGATAGCAGCTGTTTTAGCCAAAGGCAAAGAAGTGAGCAAAGCTGAGACAGAAGCTGGGGAAGAAGGACCTACTGTCACTGAATCCGACATCCAACACATTGTCTCCACCTGGACAGGAATCCCTGTAGAGAAAGTCTCCTCCGATGAATCTAGCCGTCTTCTCAAGATGGGGCAGACGCTACACACAAGAGTCATTGGCCAAGACGAAGCCGTCAAAGCCATTAGCAGGGCCATCAGACGTGCACGTGTTGGACTCAAGAACCCGAACCGCCCAATAGCGAGTTTCATCTTCTCTGGTCCAACCGGTGTGGGCAAATCAGAGCTTGCCAAAGCCTTAGCTGCTTACTACTTCGGTTCAGAAGAAGCGATGATCCGTCTCGACATGAGCGAGTTCATGGAACGACACACGGTCTCAAAACTCATCGGTTCGCCTCCTGGTTAAGTACACGGAAGGAGGTCAGTTAACTGAGGCGGTTCGACGCAGGCCTTACACGCTTGTCCTCTTCGACGAAATAGAGAAAGCTCATCCGGATGTGTTCAACATGATGCTTCAGATCCTAGAAGACGGGAGACTAACAGACAGCAAAGGAAGAACAGTCGATTTCAAGAACACGCTTCTGATCATGACATCGAACGTAGGAAGCAGCGTGATTGAAAAGGGTGGCAGAAGAATCGGGTTTGATCTCGACTACGACGAGAAAGACAGCAGCTACAACAGGATCAAGAGCTTGGTGACTGAGGAACTGAAGCAGTATTTCAGACCGGAGTTCTTGAACAGGTTAGATGAGATGATTGTTTTCAGACAGCTGACGAAGCTGGAAGTGAAGGAGATTGCTGATATTATGCTTAAAGAAGTGGTGGTGAGGCTTAAGGAGAAAGAGATTGAGCTTCAAGTGACGGAGAGGTTTAAGGAGAGAGTGGTGGATGAAGGGTTTGACCCGAGTTATGGTGCGAGGCCGCTGAGGAGAGCGATAATGAGGCTGTTGGAAGATAGCATGGCGGAGAAGATGCTTTCGAGGGAGATTAAAGATGGAGATTCGGTGATTGTTGATGTTGATGCTGAAGGAAGTGTGGTTGTGTTGAATGGCAAGAGTGGAGGTGGTAGTGTTGCTGAAGAAGCCATGGAAGATCCAGTTTTTGTGTTGTAGAAGGAATGATAAGTGTTCTAGAGATTTTTGTTTTTTTTTTTGTTTTATCTCTTCTATCTGGATATTGATTGCTTGGGTTGTGTTGCATGTGTTTTCATTTTTTTCATTTTCACAAAGCTTGTTGGACTTGGATTGCTAGAAGCATTAATGGTCCCATCTCTAACCGGGTCAGGTGTTTTCAGGTTATTTTTTTTCTTCTTCTCTGACCACTTTCTTTACTAAACTGAAAACTCTTGCACCTATTTGTCAAAGACCGAGAGGATGTGGCTAGACAAGGTGCAATCCTTACACAGCATCCAAGAAACTCTACATAGGGAGGGGGTATTAAAGAAAGACAAGACAAAAAGGGCGTACCCTCTCCTCTCTCTAAAGATTAGAGAAAAAAAATTCCTTACCATGTGCATCTACAAATCTGGATTTTGGGATTTAGAAATAGGAAAACAAAAAGAGAAAAAGAAATCAACATTTGCTTTTGGCTATGCAGAATGCCAAAAATATATAGCACTCGTCTAGATGTGACATGCGATTACTAGATAATAATCCTTTTTGAGCGTGCAGATTCATTATAAGATGAGCTTATAGGTGTTACAAGAGAAACATAATAATGCTCATCCACCGTTCTGACACCCAAGTTTTCTCGACAAACCATTTCGTCATGTGTTAAAATCATCTTTTGTAGATTTGTGTACTGTAATTGTGTATCTCATTAGTAAGCCAATGGCTGAGTATATATACATCATGAGCAACTACGTGATCTCTATCGTAACCACAAGATTCATCTATATCTATCTACTGATATGGACTTATCTATACTTCGAACATATATCCCCCAATACTCTCTCTCAAGTTGGAGTAGGATTAACTTGCGAGTCTGAAATAATATGCTGAGTGACGATGAGACCGGTTTTAACAACATCTCTAAATGAATGACAATCACGTTCCAAATGCTCCGTACGCTCATGAAAAGCCAGATTCGCTGCAATGTGTATAGCAAGCTTTATTATCACAGAAGAAACGCGTAGGCACAAGTTGATCAACACCAAATTTCTTGAGAAGACGCCGAATCCACTTTGTCTCTTTTACTGCAACTCCCATCAAATGATATTCAGTCTCTGCTGATGATATTGCAACTGTATCTTACTTCTTTGTCTTCCACGCAATAGGAGAACCTCCAAACATAACAACAAACGCACTCAAAGACCTCCGAGACAAAGGGCAACCACTCCAATCCGCGTCGCAGTAGACATTTAGCGCGAGGTCTGAGTTTGATGACAGTAGTATCCCTTGTCCTGGTGATCCTTTTAAGTAACGCATGACCCTAAGCGCTGCTGACCAATGTTCCTCAGTAGGCGCTTGCATGAACTGAGATAGTAAATGAACATAATAGCACAACTCAGGCCGAGTGTTGAGAAGGTAAATCAAACGCCCCATCAGACGAAGGTATTTAGTAGGATCAGCGAGAGAAGGTGCTTTGGACTTGGCGAGCTGATGATTTTGCTCCAGCGGAGTCGACACTGGCCTAAATCCAAGATTGCCTGTTTCTGCGACGATATCAAGCGTATACTTACGCTGCGAGAGAAAAATACCTTCAGGATCTCTGCTAACTTCTATGCCAAGGAAATATTTCAACTTCCCCAAATCCTTCATTGCAAAACACTTACTTAAATATTCCTTGAACCTTCGTACCATATGAGAATTGTTGCCGCATATAAGTAGATCATCAACATAAACGAGAACTCGGAGCTCAACACCATGGCGTTCATAGGAAAAGAGAGAGTAATCTTCATAAGATTGCTCAAAACCAAACTGTATCAAAGCATCAGAGAGCTTCTTAAACCAGCATCTTGGAGCCTGTTTCAGGCCCTATAAAGACTTCCGCAGTTTACACACTTTGTTTGGATGAGAATGTCGAAAGCCTGGAGGTAGCTTCATGTAGACCTCCTCCTCAAGATCTCCATGAAGAAACGCGTTCTGGACATCCATTTGATACACTTCCCACTGCTTGGCTGCAACCAGTCGCAATAGAGCACAAACCGTTGTCATCTTGACCACCGGAGCAAACATTTCTTTATAGTCCTCTCCTTTTATTTGACTTTTACCATTGACAACTAGAGGAGCCTTGTATCTCTCGATTGTACCATCAGCATTATATTTGATTTTTAAGATCCAGAGACAGCCAATAGCTTCTTTTCCAGGCGGAAAATCTATGATATCCCAAGTGTCACTATCTTCAAGAGCAATCACTTCTTTTCCAACAGAATTCCTCCAAACTTCTAGTTTCATGGCTTTAGTGAAGTTCTTTGGTTAAGAGGCGTTTGTTATTGCTGTCAAAAAAGCACGTTGGATAGTAGAAAATTGTTCATCAGTAATATAATCAAACAGAGGGTACAGTGATTTACCTAAGACCGATGCCGAAGACTCTAATGTGGGGGAGGAAAAAACGAAATAGTGTGTATTATTTTCAGAGTCAGTTGTTGCATTGTAGAAGATAGTCACGAAGTCTCACTGGTGTTGTTTTCTTCTGTTGACCTCTACCAAGTGTTTCAGGCACAACTGCCTCTGCGTCGTTAGTAGCATTCGTCGGAGAAGATGCTTGCTCAGGAGCTGACGTCGAGACTTCTTGTATAGAAGCAGGAAGTGTTTCTGAGACAGGAGGAAGTGATTCTGAATTGGAAGCAGGAGGTGCCTCTGAGACAGTGATAGCAGGCGGAATAACAGGAACTGGCTCCTCTTTTCGCTTCCAGAAATGTCTGATTGATCAACCACGCTCCCCCTTACGCCCAACGGTGGAAGATTCCAATCTTCATCGCTAACGGTGTCTATTGGAGAGCCGTCTGCAGGCTCAGTTTTCTGGTCTGCATATGGAAACAAGTCTTCACGAAACACTACATCACGGGACACCAGAAACACATTCCTGTCAATATCGTAAACCTTCCAGCCTTTCTTGCCGATGGGGTAACCAACAAACACACATAGGCGACTGCGAGGTCCGAACTTGTCCTTATCTCGAGAGGTTCTGTGTACATAGCACGCTGATCCAAAAACCCGCAATGCCTTGTAATCAGGTGCAACACCATGGATAACTTCATAAGATGAACGCCCGTTCAGAACTGAAGATGGATTTCTATTGATTAAATAAGAAGCCGTGAGAACTGCTTTGCCCCAGAACTTGATTGGTAAATTGGCTTGAAACAAGAGAGCGCGCGAGAAGTTTAAGATGTGTTTGTGTTTTCTTTCGAAGCGACAATTTTGTTGTGGAGTGTTGACACACGAAGTTTGATGAACAATATCTTGATCCTTAAAGAACGACGACATAACCATGAACTCTTTTCCGTTGTCGCTGCGCACCATTCAGACCGGTTTATTGAACTGTTTTTCTGTGTAAGACAAGAACTGTTTTAGAAATTTCTGAACTTCTGATTTTTCAAGAAGAAGAAACGTCCATACAGCCCTGGAGTAATCGTCGACTATAGTAAGAAAATAAACTGCTCCACAAGACGAGGAAGCTCTGTAAGGATCCCACACATCAACATGAATAAGAGAAAAACATTGTTGTTTTATTCATACTTTCATAAAAAAATTCACGAGTTTGCTTACCTCTAAAACAAGTGTCGCAAGGACTTGAGCTAGCTGATTTAGAAATAAAAGATAAATCTGAAAACACCGAAAACGACGGATGACCCAAGCGTTGATGCCACATAACATGATCAAAAACACTAACTGCCCGATGACTCTTCACTGAAACCAAATCCGTAAAGTAATACACACCATCGCTTTCCTCACCGGCTCCAATCAGAATCCTCGAAAAACGGTCCTGCAAAACACAAATCGTATCAGTGAAGGTTGCAAAACAGTTTGCTTGCTTCAGAAGTTTCACAACTGATATCAAAGTACAGTTTAAATTATGAATAAATAACACTCTCTGCAGTGTGATCTTATCGGACAAGACAAATGTTCCCATCTTTACTGCAAATGTTCTGTTCCCGTCAGCAAAGGAAATAGAACAAGGGGAAATCGTTTCAATATGAGTCAATAAATCACGATTCCCCGTCATATGGTGCGACGCACCCGTGTCGAGAATCACATCACCCAATTTGTTCTTACCAAACAGCTTGTCAAAGGCCTAATTACCAGCTTTCTCTTGGATCATCTGGCTGAGCACTTTCCACTGATCTGCAGAGAACTCCGGAAAGGATGAGTTGGAGCTCGTAACTGAAGCTTGAGCAATGTTTGCTTGACCACGCCCTCGACTGTTCATCCCACGGCCTCTTCCTCTGTTACCAAATCCCTGACCACGAACTCCACTACGTTCGTTGTACCAGTCAGGAAACCTGACAAGTTGCCAGTAATCACGCTTCTCGTGATCCGAACATCCATAATGAGAGCATATTAAACGAGAATGCAGTATCGAGTTATCTCCCCTGTTTGAAGTGGAATCGCTAGAGGCGTCTCTTCGTGGAGGAGTAGAGCTCTGACGTGCTACCAAACCAACTGCTTCTTGCTGCTCATGACTTCGTGCTGACGCCAGTCTCTGTTCCTCTCTCACCATCTTATTGTAAATCTCACCAAGAGAAGGCAACAGGTCAAGACCAATCACGCTTGTAGATATGTTAACAAAGCGTGAATCGTCTAAACCCATCACAAACTGATGAATTTTCTCATGTTCTCTCTCCTTAGCAATAGCTGCTGCCGCTCCACACGTACAAGCATGAATCGGTTGGTAAACTTGCAACTCCTCCCACAACTTTGAGAGTTTACCAAATTAGTCCAACACGGACAGTCCCTCTTGTCTACACGAGGCAAGATGAGCTTTAATCTGATGAACACGTACAGTGTTCCCCACGGAAAATCTCTGCTTCAGATCTTCCCACAACTGGTACGCCTCCGTGATGTACGTGACGGTAGATCGCACCTTCGGTTCGATAGAGGCTCGAATCCAGCCTACTATCATAGAGTTAACGGTCAGCCAATTCTCCAGATCGGGACTGGTTTCCTCCGGTTTCTTCAGAGTTTCTTTGATGAAACCTAATTTACGTTTGGCTTGCAGAGCATTGACCACCTCTACGACCATTCGTTGTAATTTTCACCATTCAGTTTAACAGAACAAATTACGGCTCATGGATTGTCGGAACCGAACAACTGCAAGGCGAGTTCAACATCGCTTCTTCCTTCTTCTGAATAGTCAGAGCACCTTGAGGATCAGCCATGACTTACACGTCAATTAACAAGAACAAAAGATCAGAGTTTTGAGGATCTTCTGCTCTGATACCATTTAGATTTGTGTACTGTAATAGTGTATCTCATTAGTAAGCCAATGGCTGAATATATATACATCATGAGAAGCTACGTGATCTTTATTGTAACTACAAGATTTATCTATATCTATCTACTGATATGGAACTATCTATACTTCCGTAAATATCTGAACATATGTCCCCCAATATCTTTTGAGTCATTGTGCAAAGAGATTTCGCTTCGGACTCTGCTTCTTGAAGCCGTTCTGCAGCAGCAGTAGCCTCTTCTTTCAAGCTCTGAATATAGCAGGGAAGAATAAGACAATGTTTAATCATGCAAATAAAAGTAGTTCATCTAATGAAACATGTACACCAGTGTACCTTACCTCAAGTTCTGAACGTAGAGAAACAAGTTCCTCATCCTTCCCATTTTTTTCTGATTAGTAGCATTTAGAGCAGTCTGTCTGTGACAGGAACAATTTTTCTCCAGAGCTTAAATCGTATGTTTACATAAACAATTGATCGTTTTTTTCGTGCCAAAACCTTAAATTATCTGTTTCCCGCCAAACTGTTAAATATAATTTTCTCATTAAAATCACAAAATTGTTTTTTTTTTCAGCCAAATAGCCAATTGTATTTACCATAAACCATGCTTTTCCAAAATCTAAAAGCATATTTTTTATTACCAGTCCCCAAAATATTTGTACTTAGTTAATAACCTCTTAAACTATAAGATTATTATTCATGAATTAACCGTTAAAACCATTAACTTATTAACTTAAATAAGTTAACACAATCCATTTGTGAAATGGGTTGGACTAATCCATTATCCACTAAGTTTTTTTTTTTTTAACTTGGGGATATCACAGACCCATGGAGAGGTCCAGACTAATCTCCAAGGAGAGGTGTAGCCCACGGATAGACCATATCTCCTGGTATTCAAATGGGCCCCTAAAACATGGACTCATATCCGTGTTTGGTGACCAAGATAATTGTGACTTAGTTTCGCACAGCAGGTGGATCGAACCTGAAACATGTTAGTGTCTCAGGCCCGTCTCCTTACCACCCGACCACAATCACTCGGTCAATTACCCACTAAGTTTAAAACCATTTGAATATAATTTGATATGGAACAAATTTTGACATCTCTAGATAATTTTTTTTTATATCAAATCTTAACTATTCAAAATTGATATATATTTTAATTACATTATGTAATTTTGTAGTTTTTATCTAAGGAAGAAGAAAATATTTTTATATATTAATAATTAATTTGATGGTTAGTTTAATGATAAACTAGATTCTGCGATGAAGTAACCTATATTTTTAAGAAGTGTAAGAATCATTCTTGTGACACATGACATTCATGAAACGAACGAAACTAGATTAACGAAGTCTTTGAGAAGATGATCATCATAAAAAGATTTCTATTAGATATTTCATTTGATCATCTTTATATATTTTTTTTATTATTTTGTTGGTAAAAACAACTTTATATATTTATCAACACAATCATATATTATCAAATCATTTCCATGGGAAACATTTAACTTTTTTACCAAGCTTGCATGGGCCATCAGGTTTGATAGTCCAGGTAAATTTATAACCGTCATCTTGATCTCTCTGAGCATCAAATATATCAAAATGCTTGACCTGATTGTTCCATTGGAAGCTGCAGAAGAACAGTGTTGATTTCCATATATTTGGCTGAAATGAAAAGTGGTAATCTGTGTTGGCAGCCAACATTTGAACCCCCAAATCGTTATCTTTGGATTTGCAATGAACCGTAAGAAGTGGACCTCCAAGATTATTTGTCATCGTGAGGACGGTTCGGGGCCAAAACGGTGGTAACTCATGACTCGGATCAAACAAAAGAACCATGATCAGAAAAGCAACACAAAGTTTTAGTGAATTTTTCATTGATGCAGGATTTCTCAATATGATTGCTATACTGGAGTTGAACTTGAAGTAATTTGGGATGGCTCAACAGATTCAGTCCATATATAGCGCTTTCGTTGTAATTAGTCAAACGTTTTTTTAAGAGTAATAAATTAGAATCAGTCAAAGAGTAATAAATTAATTACTAACACCAATTGGACAGGCGAATCAGTCAATGCGGAATCACCGAGGCTATGTCCGACTTGTAACGTATGTTTGTGAAACTTGTCGCCCAAAAAGACATGCACAAAACAAAGTGTTGACTACACAATAACAAATATTAAAAATGTGTTTTTATTTGGGAATTCGGCCCTAAACTTTTCTGGAATTGCCAAAAAAATCATGTACACTTGCATGGCCAATAAAAACTTAAACTTTTGTTGACTTATTTAAATTATTTAGAAATTTACGATTGACTAACCAGATTAGCACACCATTAAACGAGAGTTAAGACAGCATTAACCCAATATTAACTGTTGGCGTTAAGTAAAACGACGTCGTTTCGTTTTACACGATTTGAAAATAGAAACCTGAAGAGACCTGGTTTCGAACTTATGTTGTTTGGATCAAATGGCAAAGTATTTTATCACTAGCCTTTTACCACTAGCCTAGTGGTACATTCAATGTATGTACTAACACATTTAGTTTTATTTGGTACTGATTTTGAATATAAAAAAATTCTCTAAAAATTTAAAAGGTCTTTAAAATTCCAAAAATATGAAAATAAAGAAGGGAGAATTACCAATTGTGACTCAAAACTTGGAGTCAAACCCAAAAGAGTACCCCAACTTGGGTCAAAGGCAAAAGTAACTTAAAAGGCTATTGAAATTACAACTATCTCCTTGTGAACAAACAAAAAAACGGATTTTTTTTTACGTTTCTACCCCTCGCAAGTCGTCTGTAAACAGACGACTTGAAAATAAGTCGTCCAGACGACTTTAAGTTAAGTCGTCTGGACAGTTATTCTTAAACATAATTTAAAAATTTTGTAAAAAATATTTTGATAAGTGAAAAATTGGAATTATGTAATTAACATATGTCTTAAGAGATATAAATTAATATATAACAAATTTCAATTGTTTTCAGCCCAGATGAGTGAAAGTAGTGAGTCATGATATTCTTTAGTTTATGTTTCATCAACATATGTTGTAGTATTGTATGTGTTCTTAGGGTTAGATTTTGGAAAGCATTAAAACCGTTTTTGAAAATTTTTAAAATTACCTAGGCGTGTTCATTTCTGTGTATAGTAAACACTATTGAAGTATAATTTGATTTTATAACGTGGTTAGTAAGTTAATTTAGTCATTTTAGTTTAGGGGTTCATTTTAGGGT
>WHPY01000065.1:521961-535663 GCA_019776045.1 Brassica rapa x Raphanus sativus | reverse complement strand
GAGAGAGAGAGAGAGATTTAGTGTTTAACCCGCGGGTCCCGCGAATTACCTGCAAATTTGGGCGGGGCGGGTGCAGGTATTTTGAATCTTTCATTGCGGGTAATGCGGATCGAAATTATGAGTAAAAAAACTAGGTGACCCGCGGGTTGGCGGGACGGACGGGGTGGGTCGATCCGTAGACCCAGCTCTACCCGTATAATTTGAATCTGTATAATGCCCGCACAGGGTGCGGGCCGGCCACCTAGTTGTTAATTAATTCTAAAGTCAATCAAAAGTTTGTGTTTTTTTGTTAGCCATAAAGTTCATTTTTCTTTTGGTAATTCCTGAAAGTTCAGGATTTTTTTGGCCGAATTCCCGTTTTTATTTATAATAGTGATGATTATTTAAAAGATAAAACAATCAACATTTTTTCTAATCTTCATCCTCATATATATTAAAAGCGAAGTACATTTGCCACATGTCGCTCATACAGAGCTTCTCAGCAAAATTCTAGTGATTCTATTGGTTGATTTTTTGTAATTTTTCTTTTTGATTTATTTTTCTGGTCGAGCTACTAATCGGAAAGTTACATTAATTGCTAATCTCATTAATCATAACTTGCGCAACAATATTAATAAATGTTGACAATTTACATTAATTGTTAATCTCATTAATCATAACTTGACAAAAATTTTAATAAATGTCGACCATTTACATTAATTCTTAATAAGGGATGAAATATTAAGATAGATGGGTGAGATTAACTATATAGTTGGTTAGTGTATTTAATTTAAAACTTACAAAAAACTGTAATTTACCATGTTTGTAATTTGTTAATTTTTTATTAATAACTTACCTTATTTTCATTGTGGATTACTTGCGCAACTTGGTATCATATTTATTGCTTTGTTTAAATAATTTACCTTTAGTTAATTCGGTTTTAATAACTTATCTTATACTGAATACTGATTACTTGGACAAATTGATATAATACTTAATGCAGACCAATTTATGACAATATAATTTTAATATCTTTCTTTAAATTGTTTCATTATTTATTATGAAAAATATTTCGAAAATGTCATTTATTACGAATATTTTTTGTTTTGTTTAAATAATTTACCTTCAGTTAATTCGGTTTTAATAACTTACCTTATATTGAATACTGATTTAATTGGGCAAGTTGATATCATATTTACTGCAAACCAATATATGACAATATAATTTTAATATATTTCTTTAAATTGTTTCATTATTTATTAACATGTATGTTATAATCCCATATATAATAGGTATCTTCAATTAGTTAATTTTTCTATAATAAATTACACTGGTTGCATAATTTGAATTCTAAGAGTATTAATTTCATGATTTTAAATGTAATTTACCATTTTGTAATTTGTTAATTTTTTTTATTAACAACTTACCTTATTTTCATTGAGGATTACTTGCGCAACTTGGTATCATATTTATTGCTTTGTTTAAAAATTTTACTTTTAATTAATTCAGTTTTAATAACTTACCTTATATTGAATACGGATTACTTGGGCAAGGTGATATCATATTTACTGCAGACCAATTTATGAAAATATAATTTTAATATATTTCTTTAAACTGTTTCATTATTTATTATCATGTATCTTATAAGCCATTATATAATATGTATCTTAATGTTGTAAGATCACTATTATTAACCTATATAGTCCATCTTTTAAATATTTTCAATTAGTTAATTTTTTATTAATAAATTACACTGGTTTCATAATTTGAATCCTAATAGTAATTACGATCTTAAATGTAATTTACCATATTTATATTTTGTTAATTTTTTATTTATAACTTATCTTATTTTCATTGCAGATTATTTTCGCAGTTTGGCATCATATTTATTACTTTGTTTAAATAATTTACCTTTAGTTAATTCGGTTTTAATAACTTACCATATATTGAATACATATTACTTGGGCAAGTTGATATCATATTTACTGCATACAAATTTATGACAATATAATTTTAGTACCTTTCTTTAAACGGTTTCATTATTTATTAACATGTATCTTATAAGCAAATATATATAGGGATCTTCAATTAGTTAATTTTTTATAATAAATTACACTGATTGCATAATTTGAATCCCAATAGTATTAATTTCACGATTTTAAATGTAATTTACCATGTTTGTAATTTTTTAATTTTTTTATTAATAATTTACCTTATTTTCATTGCGGATTACTTGCGCAACTTGCTATCATATTTATTGCTTTGTTTAAATAATTTACCTTTAGTTAATTCGGTTTTAGTAACTTACCTTATACTGAATACGGATTACTTGGGCAAGTTGATATCATATTTACTGCAGACCAATTTATGACAATATAATTTTAATATATTTCTTTAAACTGTTTCATTATTTATTAACAAGTATCTTATAAATTCATATATAATATGTATCTTAATGTTGTAAGATCACTATTATTAGCCCATATAGCCCATTTTAAAAATATTTTCAATTAGTTAATTTTTTTATAATAAATTACACTGGTTGCATAATTTGAATTCTAAAAATATTTACTTTACGATTTTAAATGTAATTTACCATGTTTGTAATTTGTTAATTTTTTTAATTAATAACTTACCTTATTTTCATTGCGGATTACTTGCGCAACTTGCTATCATATTTATTGCTTTGTTTAAATAATTACCTTTAGTTAATTCGGTTTTAGTAACTTACCATATACTGAATACGGATTACTTGGGCAAATTGATATCATATTTACTGCATACTAATTTATGACAATATAATTTTAATATTTTTCTTTAAACTGTTTCATTATTTATTAACAAGTATCTTATAAGCCCATATATAATACATATCTTAATGTTATAAGATCACTATTATCAGCCCATATAGTCCATTTTAAAAATATTTTCAATTAGTTAATTTTTTTATGATAAATTACACTGGTTGCATAATTGAATCCTAAGAATATTTACTTTATGATTTTAAATGTAATTTAACATGTTTGTAATTTGTTGATTTTTTGATTAATAACTTACCTTATTTTCATTGCAGATTACTTGCGCAACTTGGTATTATATTTATTGCTTTGTTTAAATAATTTATCTTTAGTTAATTCGGTTTTAATAACTTACCTTATATTGAATACAGATTACTTGGGCAAATTGATATCATATTTACTGCAGACCAATTTACGACAATATAATTTTAATATCTTTCTTTAAATTGTTTCATTATTTATTATGAAAAATATTTCAAAATGTCATTTATTACGAAAATTTGTTGCTTTGTTTAAATAATTTACCTTTAGTTAATTCGGTTTTAATAACTTACCTTGTATTGAATACAGATTACTTGGGTCAGTTGATATCATATTTACTGCAGACCAATTTATGATAATATAATTTCAATACCTTTATTTAAACTTTTTAATTATTTATTAACATGTATCTTATAAGCCAATATATAGGGATCTTCAATTAGTTAATTTTTATAATAAATTACACTGGTTGCATACTTTGAATCCCAATAGTATTAACTAAACGATTTTAAATGTAATTTACTATGTTTGTAATTTGTTAATTTGTTATTAGTAACTTACCTTATTTTTATTGCGGATTACTTGTGCAACTTGGTATCATATTTATTGCTTTGTTTAAATAATTTACCTTTAGTTAATTCGGTTTTAATAACTTACTTTATATTGAATACGGATTACTTGGACAAGTTGATATTATATTTACTGCAGACCAATTTATGACAATATAATTTTAATATATGTTTCATTATTTATTATGAAAAATATTTCGAAAATATTATTTATTACGAAGTATTTCTCACTAACTCTCAAACGTGGTAAGGTAAATTATATATAAAGGAGACTCATAAGTTCTTACATTACAAACATATGACTCATTAGATTTGAAGATTTAGGATTTAGAGTTTAGATTTGATGTTTTAGGGTTTAGGGTATATAGTTTAGGGTTTAGAGTTGAGGATGTAGGGTGTATAGTTGAGGTTTTAGGATTTAAGGTTTAGGGTATTGAATTTAGGGTATATAGTTTAGGGTTTAAGGTTTAGAGTCGAGGATTTAGGGTTTAGTGTTTAGAGTTAGGGTTTAGGATTTAGAGTTTGGCGTTAGAATTTTTTAAAACATATAAAACAATGATATAAAAGTTTTTAACCTTTTAATGAATAAATGTATTTTTGAAAATGTGTCTTTTAGTGGTGGTAAAAATGAATAATGATACCATCAAAGTGGTATTTTTGAAAAAACCCCTAATAATTTTTTTATTACAATCAAGTTAAAATCATATCATATGCATATCATTTTATGACAATACAAATATAATATTTTCTTTAAACGATTTCGTTATGCAAACTAAATATATAATTTTAATTATTTTATTACAAAAATAATTAATATATAATTAAAATATAATTAAATATAACTAAAAGATAATAAAAATATTATTAAAATATTATTAAAATAATTATTTTATTAAAATTTAATCCGTGTGTCCCGCGGTTTACCCGTAAATCAGGGCGGGGCGGGTGCGGATATTTGAATCTTTCACTGCGGATCATGCGGGTCGAAACTATGAGTAAAAAAAACTAGGTGATCCCCGGGTTGGCAGGACGGACGGGGCGGGTTGACCTGCAGACCCAGCTCTACCCGCATAGGTTGCGGGCCGGTCACCTATAAAATCTGTTACTTTTAAAACTTTGTACTATTTAATCTATAATTTGAATGTGTACAATGTCTGCACATGATGCGGACCCGGTCACCTAGTTGTTTTTTAACTACATAGTAAAAATAACGGGAAAAACAACTTATCATATTGAAAATAAAAATAACGGGAAAACAACTTATCATACTGAAGTCCACGCACTAATTTAATTTTTTTTACGAAGATCCAAACTTAAAATTCTTGACGTCATCCACCACTGCCTTCTTAAACAAAGGCACGTCAGAAGCTCCAATTATCATGTCATATCCACGTAACCTGAGATCCACCGGTTTGTCCTGAGCCGTGGCCATCCCGGCCAAGTAAGCTCCACCGTTCGCCGGATCCGAAGCTATCACGGCCGTCTCAGCCGTCATCATGAGGGACTTCACCTTCGCATTTCCTGGGTCGTGGAGTAGCCCCAAACTCGCGCTCAGATCCCTCGGCCCCATCATCACGCAATCCATCCCATCAACGGCGACGATGTCCTTCACGTTCTTCACACCTTCCTCGGATTCTATCTGTATTCAAGAAGAAATATATGAAACGCTCGTATATATGAGCAAACAAAACAAGTCAACTATATTATATATATACAAATAAAATAGCAAGACCTGGCACATAATCAGAAGCTGGTCGGTGTAATTACGTAAATACTCCTCGTCGAACCCGAACTTGGAATCTCTCACAATCGTGTAAGCACAACCGCGGAGTCCTTCAGGGCGATACCGGCAGTACGAGACAGCATCCGAAGCTGCTTTACCAGTCTCGATCATCGGAAACATAATGCCGTCCGGGCCGAGATCCAGAGCTTTCTTGGTCCATGCTTGACAATTATCAGGAACACGGAGTACGGTGGAAGATCCTGCTGCCTCCACAGCGCGAATACAGTTTAGCGCCTCTCTAACTCCTCCGGCACCGTGCTCCATGTCCACGACGATGAAGTCATAACCGGCATATGAAGCAATCTCAGCCATCTCCGGCGAGAATGAAAGGAGAAATAACCCATAAAGATTTTCTCCTTCTCTGAGGCGTGTTTTAAGAGATCTCTGTGAAGAGAAGGCCATGGAGGGTACTGGTTTGGTTAGTAACGGCTGTGTCCTATGAAGCACCGAAGTAACGGTAGATGGGAAGCGCCTGAATATCCGGGAAAACATTTTTCCAAGATAACTCAAACAGAGAGGAAGAATATTCAAGAGAATTTATCTGGGAAAAAATAATTAGAGAGAACGAAGCAATTAGGTGCGGCTGCGCGAGAGAAATAATCGCTACTAGGGTTGCTCTTATAAACAAAGTTAAAATTAATTTGGTTTATGGCAATAACTTTTTCTAATATTTACTACCATACTCCATGTTGTTTCATTATAAGTGTCGTTTTAGATTTGTGCACACGGATTAAGAAAACATTTAATTTTGCATATTTTCAATATAAAAACATCATTACCGATACAATTCAACCAATAGAAAAATAGAATGGAGAATAAAGTTAATAAATTTTGTATTGAAACTCTAAAACGACACTTATTTTGCAACGAAAAAAATTCTCTAAAACGACACTTAATATGAAACGGAGGGAGTATTAATTTTTTAGTGCAAACATAAGATTTAGAAATAACAGAACTTTTACATTTTTTATTTTCAGATGAAGCTGAAAATATATTGATACATAGCAAAGTATATAAGATACGTAATATTCAACTGTATATATTTAAGGTACGGAGTAGATTTAGCATTTTAAAAGAAACAGTAAGAATAAGGATTTCATTACACGATATAAGGTTTCCATATCAAAGAAGGTATTATGATTTGAGAGTAAGATCAAATCACAGGTTGAAATGCCGTAAAAAAATCACAGGTTGAAAGTTACTTTTGTTAGTTTCAAAGTTACTTTTCCCTCTCTTTTTATTAAATTACCTTTTTAGATTCTATATATTATTTTATTATATTATATATTATTTTAAAAAACTAAAACATTATTACTTTTTTTTTTTGTAAATGGTAAAACATTATTACTTATTCATCTAATAATGCATTGCGATTAAAAAAACTACTAAATCTAATTTGTAAAGAATACTACATATACCATAAAATATTTATAAAGTTTACATAAAATTGCAGTAACATCATTTATTTGAAACAACAAAAATTTCTAATCGCAAAAACTCATCAATGAGTTTTTTTTTTTAACTCTGAATTTTATAAAAAAACCTAGAAGAAGTATCGAAACAAATGAGCCAACCAAAGAAACATCAAAAAAAGCAAAAGGGAAAAAACCATAACGAAAGATAGGGCCTAAAACGCTATCTCTCCATCAAACCATCCTATGAAACATCGACTTCCATCATCACTCCATCAATCTGTTTGCATACCTTCCTCCGTAAGTAAAGTACTGAGCCAGGAGGGGCTTCCTTGAGCTACATAGGATTGTAATCTTTTTTCCCTTGTCACACTCCGGGCAATCATAAAGGCTGCTCTGTTTATTTCTCTGTTTACTGCGCAAACTTCCCATTCTCCTATCTTGTTCAAAACTTCTCTCATCTCCAGTCCATCAGCTCGAAACGCTGGCCAGGCCTTTGGTCTATTGATTGCTCCCACAAGTTCATCAGCCTCTATCTCAAAGATAATGTTGTGTATTCTGAGAGAGATCAAACTTTCGACAGCCCAAATGAAACCTAACCGCTTCGCTTCCAAGAGAGACGCTACTCCGCTGAAAGCCCTTCTACTATGGAGCAAGGTCCCTCCACTACTAGTCCTTACAATCCATCCGGCACCAGCCAACTTGGTCTCTTTTGACCAAGAGATCCCAATGTTGCATTTGACTTTATTTCTTGTTGGAGCTTTCCATCTCTTCTTAGCTACAGGCCTTTCTCTCATGTCTCTATCTGCAACCTTAGCTTCCTCCAAAGCATCAAACCAACGCTTAGAATCTTCAAAACATTTCTCCACCGTATCTTCCACTGCAAATTCCTTGCCTTCAAAACAGAAAGTATTTTTATTCTTCCAAATCATCCACAAAATCCATGGAAACACTCTCCATAGCTCATTTGGTATACTCTTACCTCTGTCAGCATTCAGTAAGTAACCGAAGTTTGCATACAGACCACGATGTTCAAAACCTCCTGGAGGGAAAGGAAAGCCCGATGTCGCCCACACTAACCGAGCCGCAGGACACTTGAACAAAACATGATTGATGGATTCACCTATTTCTCCACACCTTTGACATCTAGGATCCACTTTCATCCCTCTGGCCTCGCATCCTTCTGAGACAGCAAGAGCATTTGATAGCGCTTTCCACAAGAACACTTTGATCTTTGGAGCAGTATTAATCTTCCATACTTTGCTTCGCAAGTCATTAAGAGATGGCTTAACCTTTGCATTTCTTCTTACATCAGATTGGTCCAATGAACAGGCCAACCAATATCCAGACTTCACTGAATATGCTCCCATCTGTTATGGACCCACTCGTACGAATCTTCCTTACTAAAAGCCGGTTTCTGCTTCAATATTATTGCAATATCATCAGGGAGAAAAGCTCCTCCAGCTTGCCCCTATCCCACGTCTTGGTCTGAGGGTTGATGAGATCACTTACCCTTAGTTCAAGATCAAAAAAGATCTGTTTGCGCAGAGGCACCACCGGAGCTGACTCAAAAAGCTTCTCCATCCACACATAGATGTTTTCACCAGAGCCAACATTTTGACGTAGTCCTTTAATTAGCAACTCTCGGCCAAAAAGAATACTCCTCCATGCGTACGACGGTCGTGTCCCGAGATTAGAGCTCAAGAAGTCCCCTGTAGGATAGTATCTGCTTTGAATCACTCTAGCACAAAGGGAGTCAGGATTCATGAGCAACCTCCAACCTTGTTTCGCCAATAAGGCTTGGTTGAACTTCTCTATATCTTTAAAACCCAAACCTCCATCCTCCTTCATAAACTCATCCATGATTTTTATGTATTTAATAATATCATAAGATAAAATTATTCTCAAAATGTAAATATAATTCTGAAGAAGCAACTAAAACAAGACAATGGTCTTCTTAATCCTTTTTATTTTTTCATATGAAATACGATTCTTATGCTTTATTATTTTAATTTAAATAAAAACTAATATTTTTCATTTTTTCGTTAACCAATGAAAAATTCTCTTGATATACTACAGTGAATATTAGATCTATCTATACTATTATTTATGAAGTAAATTTGCTGATGTATCATGCTTTCCATAATTTTAGGTTTACTTATATTTTATGCTTAATTATTAATGTTAATAAATAATTTTACTGATTTATCTGATATTTTATCATAATTTTGAGTATAATTAAAAAACATTAACGATAATATCATGATTAAATTTATACTTATATATATTTTATTTAGTAATAATAAATTATTTACATATATTTTATATTATATTTTGCACTATTAAACCGATTCTATTTTAATATATTTCATATAAGATAAAATAAACCATCTATTTTAAGATAATTTTTTATGACAATCAAAATCAATCATTGTTATAATTACTGAAAAGTTAGCAAATAATTAAAATATGTATACTACTATTTTAATAAATGTTGACCATTTACATTAATTGCTAATCTCATTAATCATAACTTGCACAAAAATTTTAATAAGGGGGGTGTATTCAACTTAGGGGGGTGTATTCAACTGAGAGTTTCAGGTGATTTGTATTAAAATGACAAATCCACTGTTATTCAAACATGAATTTTAAAAACTCATTTAAAATCCACTGTTATTGAACTTGACATTTCGTAAAGTACTCTGAAATCCACTGTTATTGAAAATATTTTAAGTTGTGGGATTTTAATGTTTTGAGGTGATTTTAGGGTGTTTGGGTGGAGTTTCTTAGTTAAAAAAAATAAAACTCAAATCCCATTGTTTTAGGTGATATTCTAGAGTAGTTTAACAAAAATCACCTAAATCTCTGCAACTTATTAAAATCATCTAAAACTCCATTAAAAATCAAATCACATCAAATGCTAAATTGAATACATCCCCCTAAATGTCGACCATTTACATTAATTCTTAATCTCATAAATCAAAACTTGCGCAAGAATATTAGAAATTTATATTCTTAATGATATATAAATACTTAATTGGAAAGTTACATTAATTGCTCTCATTAATCATAACTTGCGCAAGAATTACAATAAATACGTGTATCAATAAGTTTTGTTTTTACAAATTCAGAATTAAAATATTATGATATTTTGGATTATCATGCAAGCTAAATCATTGAGAAACGTCCACCAATTTACTATATATAAGACATTCACAGTAGAAGAAACGAAGCCACTGACTTTTTATTCTGAACTTTTTATGTTGATATTGTTTTTGTTATTTTACATCATTAAGCTTTTATATATACATATTTCATCAGAGCTGACTTTTCTTTTGGTTTATATGCAGATGCCCTATTATAACGATTTCACCACAATGCAGATAAATTTTTTTATCTCTCTATATGATTTGATTTATCTTAGATTTATTTGAATTCTAATTCTTACTTTTTTTTTAATATGTTCATAGTTATTGTCTTTCTATTTAATGAGTTTTTGTTAGAGCTTAGAAGGAGAAGAATGCTTTCATATGTATTTTTCTATTGGTTTTTTTTAATTTACAATTTTAGTTCATATATGCGCAGACCAACGAGTATGACGTTTCACCATGTGGATCCATATGTACTTAAATGATCATATCATCCAAACACGTAAACTACAATGTAAGTTTCATGCTTTGTTACTTTCTCTATGTTTTTCAAATAATTATTTGCTTATACATTAAAGAACAAAATCTTTAATCAATAGTTTATTATAAAAGTTAGTATAACTTTTTATACATATTATCAACTTTGTACTCAAATATGATTTTATACAATTTGTCATATTATAAAATGTATATCTTATAAATTCATATATATTCACATATCTGCATATTTTTGATAGAACATGCATCGATTATTAATTCTTTTCTTGCGCAATTAATATGATCTCTTATGAATCTATTATAAATGTAAGTTACCTTATTTATTTTGAATAATTCTTGCGAAAGTTTTATTCACATTTATTGATATTTATTGAGAATCTGTTATTCTTGCATAATGGGGTATCACATTAATTCGACTACTTTTAAATCTTTCTAAATTTTCAAAGTCGTTTTTAATCTTGTTGCCTTATTTTAAATAAATCTAACTTGCTTAAGAGGACTAATATTTAATTCAAATCAGTTTATGATATTGTAGATTTAATAAGTCGATTTATTCTTGCGCAATGTGATATCACATTAACTCGAATTTTAAATCTTTCTAAATTTTCAAAGTCGTTTTTAATCTTGTTGCTTTATTTTAAATAAATCTAACTTGCACAAGAAGACTAATATTTAATTCAAATCAGATTATGATATTGTAGATTTATTTACTTTCTTTATTCAATTTAAATGTTTATTATGAAAAATTAATATTTCCTGCTTTGCCTCCTAAACATGTATTATACTTTATAATTGCTTACATTTTATAGTTATAATAGCATACTAATGAGATGAACTCTTTCTTTTGCAGGTCCTGATGTTACAGTCCTCACGTGATATTTTCTCTGGTTCTGGATTTTTCAGGAACTCCCTTGTCTTAAAGAAAAAAGCCAAGAAGATCATGACAGTAGCCTTGAGGATCAACACTCTCTCAACAAGAGACATTCCCACAAGAAAATCAAGGGGGAGTGATCTCGAAGATTTTTAAAAAGATTTATTTTCTATTGTTATGGCTTTGTCTTACCTCCGCATTCTTACTATGATAAAAATGGATTTGTCTTATCATATCTAGCTTGAAATTTTTTTGATTATTGAAAACTTACTTATGTTGCAATGGTTTTTGTCACTATCCGCGTTATTCATTATTATTTATTTAAAAAAACATATTTAGTCTTTTTTTTTCTTGTGCTCATGACAATTTTTATAACAATTGCATTGTAATAACGCCTATGTTTTAGTAGTAATCTGTTGGGAGAGATGAAATTATCTAATTTTCGTTCTAATGACATGTTATTATTTAGTCAATGTATTCGTTATTTTATTTTTAGTTATATTTTTTATTGGATTATTTTTTGTTATTAGATANCCCAAGGGTTTACAGTTTAGTGTTTAGGATCTATCCAAGGGTTTAGGGTATATCCAAGAATTTAGAGTTTAATGTTTGGATTTTTACCCAAGGGTTTAAGGTTTGTCCAAGGGTTTAGGGTATAGTGTTTAGTGTTTATACATTTACTCTTCAGTGACGGTTTTAAAATTGTTAAAAAAATCCATCTTTTGGCAGCTACTAATATTTTTNAACAATTATATTATTACTTGTTTATTATTTAGTTGTCACAATTTGCCTTGAATGAAAAATATGTCCATATTTATCACATCTAATGATTACCAAATAATGATGATTACAACATCACGTAACATATATTCATCATATTTAATTCACAAGATTGATTGGTAATAAGTAAGAATGATTTTTGTTAACGCATTAAATTCAGAACATCTATATAGGAATAAGAAGAATGTAATAAATTGTATGAATATATTATTTGATACTAACTTGTCGTGCAATCATATCAACACTGTTATATATATATCTTAAATATATATCTTACATTTTCTTATGGTCTACATTTTAAGTTGCTTATTTTCTTCAAAGCTTAATCTAATGACGTTTTTTAGAAAAAGATAACTTCTTCTGTTATCCGGAAGGACGATGATGAAGAAAATATTGAAACTATTAAAGAAGCATGTTATTGGGCATCAGCAAAAGATCTACGGAAGTTGTTTTGTGTCCTATTGCTAACACATAGTATCACAAATCCAGAAAACGTTTGGAATGCTATTTGGGAAAAACTATCACAAGATATGTTATGCAACCAAAGAAAAAGTACGGATAAACCAAGTTAGCTCATGTTTTTATCAAAAGAAAACGTCATTAGAAATTGTGATTGGGTAAATATAATTTTTTACTTGTTCTTTCAGACTTGAGTTTATCAGAAGATCAAATTGAGAGTTTATCTTTGGAGGAGATTGAATCAATCATGCATTTGAACGAAAGTTCATTGACGTTGTTTAAGTTTTGAAACATGTTATCAATAGTATACTCGCGTTGAGTGACTTGAGTCTCTGATGCGAAATTCAAACAGTGAATTCAGTGCATGTTACAACATTCATCTGTTTGTTTTCTAGGAAAGATGATCTTAGAACATTAAGATACCTATTATATTATCATAAATTGGTCTGCAGTAAATATCATATCAACTTGCCAAAGTAATCCGTATTTAATATAAGGTAAGTTATTAAAACCAAATTAAATAAATGTAAATTATTTAAACAAAACAATAAATATGATACGAAGTTGCTAAGTAATACACAATAAAAATAAGGTAAGTTATTAATAAAAAAAATTAACAAATTACAAATAGGAAAGTAACACTAATTTGAGAGAGAGAGAGAGAGAGAGAGAGAGATTTAGTGTTTTGGGTATACCCAAGGGTTTACAGTTTAGTGTTTAGGATTTATCCAAGTGTTTAGGGTATCCAAGAATTTAGAGTTTAGTGTTTTGATTTTTACTGAATGGTTTAAGATTTGTCCAAGGGTTTAGGGTATAATGTTTAGTGTTTATGTTTTACTCTTTTGTGACGGTTTTAAAATTGTTAAAAAAAATTCATCTTTTGGAAACTACTAATATTTTTCATTTATTTTAAAAACTTAACAGAAATTATTATTATTTTATTGATTATCTTTTAAAAAACTGTACATTAATTGGCAAACTATGATTAGTTGGTAATTCATCCAAGAAAAATTCATGATAAAATATTAAATTAGGAATCATTCCTATAAAAATCAAAATTGTGGTAGTTAAAAGATAATCGGTGAATTAAAAAAGAATGTTTACATTTTTATATTTTTCAAAAAAAAGGTTTACGATGAGGGG
>WHPY01000065.1:489502-512557 GCA_019776045.1 Brassica rapa x Raphanus sativus | reverse complement strand
AGACAACTTATCGGTTACTGGTATCACGCCACAAAGGACTTTGAGACGAAAGATCGCCTGCACTACGGAAGTCGCCATCACCCCTGAAGTCTCGAGAAACACTTACACTGACCCAAATGAAAAACGCAGCGTTCTATCGCGATGAAATTGATTAAACCACGCCATGGGCTAGACAGCAAGAAGGCCTAATGACGAAAACAATACGAATATCTATACTATTAAAGCAGAATCCTATTGTGTTTTTTACTAAAAATACATTTTTCTTAACAAACATTGCATATTTCATTAAATGCAATTAAGTAATATTAATAACACATCTATATTGGGTCATTTTTTCTTATCCAGCCCACTACCGACATCAGATCTTTCTTGTGCCGATTAAGAAATCAGCTCACTGCCCTTTTCTTTTTAATCATTCTTAATATTTTGTGTAGTGAACAAAAATTAATCACTTAATTATTATGTTTTTTTTTCTTTAACATAATTTAAGCATTCATAAAAAATTTTGAATTTTTCATTGAAAAGTATAAATCTTTATTAAAAGTATATAATTTTTTTATTTAAAAAATTAACCACATAAAATTAATTTATCAGAGTTATACCATTCGGGTACGGATCGGTTCTTTCGAGTATCGGGTTTTTTGGGTTTTGAAATTAAATCTCATTCGGGTATTATAAAATTTCGAGTCGGGTTCGAGTCGGATCTTTCCGGGTCCGGGTGGGTTCAGTTCTCATGCATAAAAATCTGAAAATTAACTAGATAACCAAAGTATCTAAAACAGGTTCGGTTATTTTACTCAAAGTAACCAAAGTATCCGATTCGGTTCAAATTTTTGTATCCAAATTACTCAAAAGTAACCAAAAATATCCATTCTATACAGTTTTATGGGTAAATTTTTATTCAAACTATCATATTTTACCCAAAAATACTCAAAAGTACCGAAAATAACTACTATAGTTAACTTATAATAATAATTTAAAAATATTAAAATAATTATAAATATAATTAAAACATATATTTTAAGATATATATTCACATTTCAGATATCTTCGGATATTCATTCGGTTCTCGATTCGAGTCGGATTTGAGACCGGTTCTTCGGATACAACAATTTAGAACTCATTCGAATATCTACCCCGGGTCTAATCGGGTTCGGAATCCTGATTTTCGGGTCGGTTTTGGATTGTTTCTTCGGGTCCGAATATTTTACTCAGGCCTATACTCATTTAAAATGAAATACGATAAAGAAAGATAAAAAGCTTAAGTCTTTTATAAAAAAACAAATATATGAAAATATGAAATTTATTAAATATTTGTCAATATTAGAAAAAATAAAGGAAAATAAACCCGCGCTTTGAAAGCGCGGGTCAAAATCTAGTTATTTTTTAAAGACGCTGCGTTTTAAAAAAATAGACATGTGTCAGATTCTTATGACACTATTTATTTTGCTGGCAAGAGGAGAAGAGAATCCCTTTTTATAGTAATATACTAAAGTTGAGCCCGCTTACGGGCAGAATTTTAAATTAGAGGTGTGTATTTCGGTTTAATTACGGATTCGGTTTGGATTCGGTTTAGTTTGATTTATTTGGGTCTACTAAAACAGAAACTAAAATCAACCCGAATTAATTTGTGTTCGGTTTGATTTGGTTTTACTTCGGTTTGATTTGTGTACGGTTTGGTTTTAGTTCGGCTTAGTTTGTTTTGTTTGTGTTTATTCAGTTTAATCGAGTTGATTTTTTATTTTTTTATCTAGTTTAGTTACAAAAATATAGGTTATAAAAACATAAATAAATAATCATTTGAATCTAATAAAATATTTAATCCAATAATTTTATCTTATTATCTGTAAACCTAATAAAAATATCATAAGCAATTTTTTAGGTCTGATGTTGATATATAAATTCATATTCTTTTATTTTTACTTTGGATGTGTTTATTCTATTTATTTAAAATCAAATATGTAACCTTTTGTCTACACTACAAGAAAACGCGTCTATAACGACGACTCGTTACGAGGAAATTATTTCCTCGTAAATTTACATGGTGTTTACGACGATGTTACGAGTAAATAAATATTCGTCGTAAATTCGTTGTAAAGTTACAACGAAAACGATTCGTCGTAAACCAAATGTAATTTTACAAGGCTTTTACGTGGAAAGCCCAATTCGTCGTAAACTCATTGTAAATATACAAGTCATTTACGACGAATCATGTAACCGTTACTTTTGGTGAAAACGTGCATATAGTGTGGTTTAAAGTAACTAACTTCGTTGTAAAATCATTGTAAATTTACGAGTGATTTACGTGGAAAGCCCAATTCGTCGTAAACTCATTGTAAATATACAAGCCATTTACGAGGAATCATGTAACCGTTACTTTTGGTGAAAACGTGCATATAGTGGGGTTCAAAATAAGCTAACTTCGTTGTAAATTCGTTGTAAATAATATGTAAAAACGATGTAAAAGCAAAGTAAAACTTTTCGTTGTAAAATCCATGTTATACCTTCACCTACCACTTACGAAAATCGTCTATATATATGATCATTTCTCAATTCAAATAACACACAAACGAAATCAAAGAAAAAAAACCAGAAAAAAGAAAAACAAATGGCTGATGGCTTCAATATTTACGAGTTACGAAGTTGGATGTATTCGCATAAAGATGATTCCGGTAGAGTGACGGATGCATTTCTAAGCGGGCTAGAGACATTCATGCACCAGGCGGGCTGTACACCGATCACGCAGGAAAGCGGTAAGATGTTCTGCCCTTGTCGGAAATGCAAGAATTCAAAATTTGCTCGTAGTGAAACTGTATGGAAGCACTTACTAAACAGAGGATTTACACCACAATATTATATTTGGTATCAACATGGGGAGGGTTATGGTGGAAATGAAGCTAGTAGTAGTAATAATTTTGAAGCTGCTGGTAATAGTGAAGAACCGAATCATTTGCATAATGAATCTAGTTATCATCAGGAGGAGCAGATGGTAGATCATGATAGGGTTCAAGACATGATTACTGATGCATTTTTAGAAACAACTACTACAATAGCTCATGAAACTGGAAATGTAGAAGAACCTAATTTGGATGCAAAAAGGTTTTATGAAATGTTAGATGCTGCAAATCAACCAATCTACACTGGTTGTAGAGAAGGTCTCTCTAAATTGTCTCTAGCAGCTAGGATGATGAACATTAAAACGGATCATAATTTACCTGAGAATTGCATGGATGCTTGGGCGGAGTTGTTCAAAGAGTATTTGCCAGAAGACAACGTGTCAGCTGAATCTTATTATGAGATTCAGAAATTGGTTTATAGTCTTGGGTTGCCTTCGGAGATGATAGATGTTTGCATCGACAACTGCATGATCTACTGGAAGGATGATGAGAAGTTAGAAGAGTGTCGATTCTGCAAGAAACCACGATTCAAGCCGCAAGGACGTGGGAGGAATAGGGTACCGTACCAAAGGATGTGGTACCTACCCATTAAAGACAGGTTAAAAAGATTATACCAATCGGAGAGGACTGCTGCATGGATGAGGTGGCATGCTGAACATGTCCAGAAGGATGGCGAGGTCGCTCACCCATCAGATGCAAGGGCGTGGAAACATTTCAACAAGGTATACCCAGATTTCGCTGAAAATATTCGGAATGTCTATCTTGGGTTATGCACCGATGGATTTAGTCCATTTGGTATGTCTGGGAGACAGTATTCTTTGTGGCCAGTTATTCTTACGCCGTACAACCTGCCGCCGGATATGTGCATGGAACAAGAATTTCTATTCTTGACCATATTAATCCCTGGGCCGAAGCATCCAAAACGGTCGTTGGATGTATTTCTTCAACCACTGATACAGGAGCTAAAGGAGTTGTGGTCAGAAGGGGTAAGAACTTATGATTGTTCCACGAAAACCAATTTTACGATGCGAGCAGTTCTGCTGTGGACGATAAGTGACTTTCCTGCTTATGGAATGTTGTCTGGCTGGACAACTCATGGAAGGTTATCTTGTCCATATTGTCATGGATCTACGGATGCTTTTCAACTGAAGAATGGTAGAAAGAGTTGTTGGTTTGATTGTCATCGTCGATTTCTTCCTGTTGCCCATCCTTACAGAAGAAATAAGACATTGTTTAGGAAAAACAAAGTTGTCAGAGACAGTCCTCCTCCATATCTCACAGGCCAGCAGATCGAGGAGGACATTGATTATTACGGAGCTCAGAAAACTGTGAAGCAAGGAGGAAACTGGCATGTTCCTGGTAATATGCCTGATGGGTATGGGGTTTCTCACAATTGGCATAAGAAAAGTATATTTTGGGAGCTACCTTACTGGAAAGATCTTCTTTTACGCCACAACCTGGATGTGATGCATATAGAGAAGAACTTTTTTGACAACATCATGAATACAATACTGAACGTCCCAGGAAAGACAAAAGATAACAAAAAGTCAAGGATGGACTTACCCGATATTTGCTCAAGAAGTGAGTTACATATCAAGAGCAATGGAAATGTTCCTGTTCCCATCTTTCGATTGTCATCAGAAGCGAAGTCAACTTTGTTTGACTGGGTTGCATCAGAAGTGAAGTTTCCTGATGGTTACGTTTCAAATCTGTCAAGATGTGTTGAACGAGGTCAAAAGTTCTCAGGAATGAAGAGTCATGATTGTCATGTGTTTATGCAACGACTACTTCCATTCGCTTTTGCTGAGCTCCTTCCAACAAATGTACATGAAGCACTTGCAGGTAAATATTAATTAATAATATACATATATATATATATATATATAATGAAATGTTACTAATTTGAGTTATATTTGCAATATGCAGCGATCGGAGCTTTCTTCAGAGACCTTAGCACACGTACGTTCAAGGAAGAAGTCATCGAACAACTTCATGAGAACATCCCGATCATAGTGTGCAACCTAGAGAAGATATTTCCTCCATCATTTTTTGACGTCATGGAACATCTAGTTGTCCACCTCCCGTACGAAGCATTACTTCGCGGACCTGTTCACAATGGATGGATGTATCCATATGAGCGCTCTATGAAACATTTGAAGGGGAAAGCAAGAAATCTTGCAAAGGTGGAAGGTTCGATTGTGGCTGGAAGTTTGACAGCAGAAACATCTAACTTCACATCATACTACTTTGCTTCAACGGTTCGTACGAGGAAAAGAGTTCCTAGAAGATATGATGATGGTGGAGTACCACAATCTTATGCAGTAGACGGTGTTCCTGACATTTTCTGCCAAATTGGACGGTTTGGTGGTAAACTGAGAGAAGTATGGTGGTCCAGTGATGAGGATAAGCATAGTGCCCACACTTATATTCTGCTCAACTGCGAGGATGCTGTGATGCGTTCTTTTGAAAGGTAAATAATATTCGTGTGTATTATATGATATGATGTTAATTAATTATATGATATGATGCATTTGTTTAATTTGCAGCTTGTTTGTATCTCAAGTTGAAGAAGCAATACCAGGAATATCCGGAACCGAGGTGGATGCAAGGAAAGATAAGCACTTTGTCAAGTGGTTAAAAGGACAGGTAATATTAACATATTAAGTAATCTTTGGTACTATTATTATTAATGTAAAATTCTAACAGTGATGTATTAATTTGTAGGTTGATTATGACGATCCATATTATCCTGTATGGTTTCATGATTTGATCCAAGGTCCAGTAGCAAAGGTCACCACATCATCTATGTACTTCACACGAGGTTTCACTTTTCATACATATGAGTATGGGAGACGTCGGGCAACAAGCAACTACGGGATATGTGTGAAAGGTGAAACAGACTTTTACGGGATCTTGCAAGAGATTATTGAAGTGGAATTTCCAGGGTTGTTGAAGCTAAAATGTGTCCTCTTCAAATGCGAGTGGTTCGACCCGGTGGAGAACCGTGGTGTTCGGTTTAACAAATTTGGTGTTGTGGATATCCATTCTGGGAGAAGATATAACAAATTCGAGCCTTTCATCTTAGCTTCCCAAGCCGAACAAGTTAGCTTCCTTCCATACCCTCGCCTTCGAAGTTCTGGGATAAATTGGTTAACTGCTATCAAAATAACACCTCGTGGACGGATTGTTGCTGGAGAAGAACCACCTTTGCAAGAAGAAGATGCAATCAATGAAGTTGAGGTACCTGATCAACAAACTGATGAAATTCTTTTGATCGACCCGGATAACCGTCAATATGAAGATCTTCCCGAAGATGTGACGGATGAAGCACGTGAAGATGAGTTCGATAGAAGCGATGATGATCATTGTAGTGATGTTGATGAGAACTCAAACGATTCTTCATGATGTAAAATATGTAACAAATGTTGATTTTTATTAGAAGATCTTATTTTCATATGTGTATCAAATTCTATTTTATATAATATGCATTTAAAAAAAAATTGGAGTTTATGGTTTCAGTTGGAAAAAGAGGTTGAATGTGTAGAAGATATGAAAGTATAGATATGTAAGTTTGGGGTTTAGGGATTTTGATTTTCGGGGTTTCACATATTTCGTTGTAATTTCGTTGTAAAAAAAAACGCGGGCCTGGTAATTTCCTCGTAAAGTTTAGGTTCGTCGTAACTTCGTTGTAAACCATGAATCGGGGTTTAGGGATTTGATTTGTGGTTTCAAAGATTCGTTGTAAACACGTCGTAAACAAAAAAAGCGGGCCTGGTACATTCGTCGTAATTCCTGAAAGCACGTGTCCTCGTAAATTCGTCGTAAACTGAAACACGGGCCTGGTATATTCCTCGTAAACCAAAAAACGCGGGCCTGGTACATTCGTCGTAATTACTGAAAGCACGTGTCCTAGTAAATTCGTCGTAAACAGAAAGACGGGCCTGGTATATTCCTCGTAAGCCCAAAAACGCGGGCCTGGTACTTTCGTCGTAAATCCAAAAACGCGGGCCTGGTATATTCCTCGTAAATTTACGACGAATTTACGAGGAACATGTTTTCTTTATATATGCAACGCCTGAACGAGGCTTCCTCGTTCATTCCTCACAAATCTCTCTCTCTCTCTAAGGTAACTCCTCTCTCTCTAGTTAGTTTTTTTTTTAATTAGTTTAGGTGGTTAGTATAGGGAATTAGTTTAGAGAATTAGTTTAGGGAATTAGTTTAGGTGGTTAGTATAGAGAATTTTTAAAAAAATAATTAATTAATAGTGTTGTGATTTTTAATTTTTTTTTTTTTAAAATAATGTAGATCATGGCTCCTAGGAAAAAACCACCACCGACTTATCATGAGATGTTTGGCGACGGTACCGGGACGTCTTCTTCTTCCGGCGGCCGAGCATCTTCTGATGCCGTTCCGGACTCTCAGACATCTCAGAGAGTTTGGAGTCCTCCTCCCGCACCTCACATGGCTCCAGCTCCGCCACCAGCAGCCCAGATGGCTCCACCTCCTCCACCAGAAGCTCCGCAGGAGCCCATTCCAGGAGTAGATGTTCATCCAGACTTGCGGGTGCCTCCTCATGCACCATACGCAAGATATACAGTGGAGGATTTGCTTTCCGCGCCTGGACGGGAGGGTATGGACGTTTTGGACCCCGATAGACCGCCGGGTACTTATTGGTAAGTAAATTTATAATTTAAAAATTTCAAATCATTTTTATATATTTTATTAACAAGTTGGTTCAATTTGCAGGTTTGGGGCCAACAACCGTGTTTCCCGGAGCGTTTCAGAGACGATGAAGGGATACCTAGACGGAGCTTATCCAAACTGGAGCTTGACTCCAGATCACGTCAAGACCACTTGGTTTAAACAGTTTGCGGTAATTTTTCAATTTTCTTTTTTATATTTAAATTTATTATTTTTATTAATTATTATTTATTAATGGTTTCATAATTTTGTTTGTTTCAGCAAAGGTGGAATTGGTCCTTAGGAATCACCGAAATGGTGAAGAAGGAATTCGAGGCAAAGGCGAAGACTCGCCTTACCAACACGGTCTCGGATTGGAAGGATAAGTGGGAGATCTACGGCTATGACGGGAAGCCCACTGGGGTCACCAAGGAGGTATGGGATGGCCTCATCGCTTTTTGGAAGCTACCCAGCTCAATCCGGAAGGCCAACTCCTGCTCCGCTTCCCGTAGGACCAAGGATAAAGACGGGAATTTGCCTATGCTCCATACCACCGGGCAAAAACCTCATGCCGGGATCCGTCTCGACGCTGTAAGTTTTAGTTGTAATATTTATTTTATTAATAACTTTGAATTTCAATTTTTAATATTTTATTATTGGTTTTTGTAGTTTGAGAAGACCGGAGTCATGCCATCTTTGTCCGACCTCTTCAAGATGACTCACGCCAAACCGGACGGGACTTTTGTTGATCCTGCATCCGAGAAGCTCTTCAACACTGTGGCTGCTCGGGTTGATGAGCGGGAGACGCAACTCACCCAGCAGTCTCCGGATGGATTACCCGTCAAATTGACGACGGAAGAGGTCGACAGGATCTTCGAGGAGGTAAAATTTAAAAGCTTTAGTTTAAATTAATTTTACTATTTCAACAATATTAACTATTTAATATTATTTTTTGTAGGTCGCTCCAAGAAAGAAGGGCCGGACGGTGGGAATCGGTTCTGTCAACGAAGTCGCAAGGGCGACTTCGTCTTACTCTTCTAGACGGGCCCAAGAGACTTCTCAGATGCAGGCTCGATTGGATACCCAGCAGGAGCGTTTAGACTCTCTCGAGAACCTGTTGGATATTATGGCGATGGGGAACCCCAACATGCAGAGAGCGTTGGCGGCCAGACGAGAAGCTCTCGGGATGCAACAACGGGATCCCGAATCTACCGATCCAGTGGGAGCGGGAACGAGCGGAGAGGGACCGAGCGGGACCGGCTACTTTGATGATGTATCGCTCCCGTAGATTTTTATTTTTATAATTTTGTTTTGTAAAATATTAAAACTTAAATTTTATTTATGGAATATTTATTTTCTAAACAATTGTTTTTTATTATTTGAAATTTTAATTTTTATAATTTCCAAATTTATTATAAATAAAAATAAAATAAAATGAAATTAATATAATTATTAATATAATAAATAAAATAACGATGTAAATTCGTCGTAAAGTTTACAACGAATTTACATCGAAGTACTCGTAAATACGATGTAAACAATTACATCGAGTTTACAACGATGGAGATGTAAAGTCGTCGTAAATTTTACAACGAATTTACATCGAATATTTACATCGAATTTACATCGAATTCTTTACAACTTCTTTACGACGAATCTTTACGAGTTAGTTACAACGAGGCTTTACGTGGACATTACGACGAATGCTTTCCTTCGCCTTTACGACGAATTCATTAACTCGTAACCCTTACGTGGCGTTTACGACGAATCTTCTTTTACGACGGACGAATAACAACGAATCGCTTTTCGAGGTAAATTCGTCGTAATCCCCCTTTTACAACGAATTTACAACGAATATTGCCCTGGTAAATAATATGTTTTCTTGTAGTGGCTAGTTTTAAGGTAAATTACTCTTAAATATATTAAATCCTAATATTATTCGAATATTTGATTAATTTAACTTAAAGTACTTGTTTTCCGGTTTAAAATCAAACAAAACCGAACTATTCAGGTTGAGAATATTTTGAACCGACATATAATTTGATTTGGTTTGGATCGGTTCAAATTCGGTTGGGTCGGTTTGATTCGGTTCAGTTTGGTTGTTTTGTCCATGCTTATTTTAAATTGATCTTAAACATAACGTATATTTTCTTATTTTTATCATAGTAATTTTATCTTAATATTAAAAGGAATGAATTACAATCCCGTTCATATATATTTTTTCTTTAATTCAATGAAGTTATTTTCCAATAGGTGAACTGTATATACAACTAATGCAGTTCAAATACTTTTAAAATTATATATGTTGCAAATTATTTAGCTTATTGTATACTTTTTAGCTGTAAAAATGTGATCACTTATGCTTCCACTTTTATTTTTAGAAGTTTGTTTATGTGTATTTTGCATATAACGACCTTTTATCTTTTCAATATATATTTCAATAAATATTTGATGTTTTTTATATTAAAATAGAAAAAATTTCTATGGTAAACATGTGTCGATATTGCATAAATTTAGTAAGCTAGCATTTTTATCTATAATTTGCGTGTTCATATTTTTGGAAATTTTCTTTTAAGTATGTATTTTCAAATTAAAAAGAATCCAAAAAGATAGTATCTATACTATTAAAGCAGAATCATTTGGTTTTTGGAGATAATTACATTAGAATGCCATTACCTTTTTTGGAACATTTTTTAATTATTTTCTCAACTATATATTCAACTAAATTTCCTATATCTACGACAAGGTTTCCTTATTATATATCTTACTTCTAAAATACAAATCAGCTATTATATTTAAAAGATTTTTAACATTTATATTATACACAAATACTTTATGTATATATCATCCAAACATATGTATTTCACATCTAAGTCAATACATCATTATGCACACAAAAACATGTCAAAATAATTGAAGTTCTCTTATAAACCCGCAACATGATTAATGTATGATGCTATTACGTGACTTATGTATAACAAAGTAATGCCTGTCTAATACTTTTGAAACTACATGTATCACCTGTAACTCTGGAAGAAAAAAAAACATATATTTGTCTAAACACTAAACGAAAAATCAAAACCCCGGTACACAAACCCCAGAGCCAGTTTTTGTTAATTATCCCCAAAACAAAACATTTCCATCAATATCAATAATTATTAACAATATATTACATAAAGGTTAATATGAATTAGATTGAGATTTAAATATATTACCATAATATACTACAACAATTTACTAAAGTTTGACAAATAAACTTATGTTTGATTTATTATCGAAATGTTAATAGTTTGTTAGCTATATGAGACATAAAGGTTGATATGAATTAGATTGAGATTTAAATAATATAAGCCACATAAGAATTTTAAATACATTTTTTTAGGATAGATATTGCCCAACTTCCAAAAATCTAGATAGTAAATCCAACCAGGTTCGTTGTTATTTTTTTATTTTATTTTTGTCATCTCTAGGTTCGTTGTTATATTTCCATGCAAACATGAAATACACAGCATATTTTTTTAGTAAACCTGTGATTGAGTTAAAAATCAATTGTAGTGTCTTATTGTTCAAAATTTTGAATAGTATGAATTTTGGTTTTTTAAATATCCAACAAATAATCTGTGTTTTCCCAAAAATTAAAAACTAAGATTTTTCGGTTCTTCAGTCAATTTGAGATTTAGATAGATATATAAATTGGTTACGTGAAAAAATAAATCGCTGATACCTTATTCAACTAAATAATTATAATCTATCTAAATTTATTTTTTTCTCCATGAATTCAAATATTTTAACAATAAAATCAAAATTGTGTTCCGTATAATCAGAAATTTCTTGAGCAGTTATTTTATTAATTTATTACAGAATATTTATGGAGATTTTTGTTCTCATAATTATAATCCTATGATTTTGTAAAGATCATTACTTATTATACAAATATTTTTTTCTTATATAGCCATTGAATGCTTATTCTATAATTACCATAAAATCTATATCAACCCCAGTCTAGATCATTATGTCAAAAATAAAATATTTCAAAATAATAACGGCACCTATCATGAATTTTTTCTTTTTCTTTTGCAAATTGTTTTTCATATTTTCAATATAAATATAAACATTTTAGAAAAATACAGTTTAAATGTAATTTCAAATTTAAAAAAAAATAATTTTAGAGTTTTGTTTTTTTTTAAGTATAAACAAATCTAAAAAAACCAATATAGTTATCATTGTCTAAATAGACAACCTTATTAAATCCAAAAAGTTAATTGGTCTTAACGGTTCAAGGTCTAAATGAAAAACTTTTAAATATAACGGATTTACTTATTTTAGCATCTTTTACAAAACAATTAACAAATTTTATATTGAGTATTCACAATGCAAATATTCTGCGCTTTAAAAGCGCGGATTAAAATCTAGTTTTGTTTTTAAATCTGAGAGGTCGAGTGTCGGTCGAATGCGGCATTCAGAAATAAGAAAATTCTTGTCTATTCTTTTTGCTAAAAAGAATAGATAAGCATTTTTTTATTTCTGAATGCCGCATTCTTGCTCGACACTTTTTTTCCACCCTGTTATTTGTTTAATTTTTAATTTTGGCTATAGTTTTTTTTTTTAGTTCTCTCAATTTAGTCTTGGTCAAATGATTCAAAATTCGATGAGTTAATACTCTTTATTTTACTGACTTCAGTTTGATAAAACGTTAACAATAACGTAAATTGTTTTCTTTTTTTTTATTCTTATTTTCTTTCTCTATATATTTCCACATCTTATGTATTCTGGATTATTTTCTGTATCTACATTAATTTTTTTTATTTGTAACCGAGACATTAAATGATGGTTAATTTTTTAATTGGATTCAACTTAGTTCTCTTTATCCATCATATAGAAAACTTGGTGGGCTATTGGGTTTGATACAATATCTTTTAATATTTTTTTTGTTTGTTTGCAATATATGACACATCTTTGTGATTTTATTTTATTTTAAACGCAATTCTATACTTTTTATTTAATAAAATTCAAATGTAATCTAAATCAATACTATTAAAACAGGAGCAATATTTATCGACTATGTTTTGGACTACAAGAAAAGTTATAACAGTCCAACTAAAATAAATACATTAATTATTATCACATAATATTTTTTAATCTAACAAGTATCTATTAATAATGAGATATTATTTAATATGCAACCGATTCCTACATACGTACAAAAGAAAATTGGTTTGATTAAATATTTATATTAGAAACGTTTTAAGTTTTAAAAACATTTGAAAAAATACTTAATTTTGTTTTTTTTTGTTTTTATTATCATTCCACATACATTAGCTTTAAAGTGGTTAGTGACATAAGATTGAAAGTTCATAAATGCCTCTAGCACACGATCCTTAGATGGTAGCAATGTAATCCAAGTATACTTTGATTTTTCATCTATAAATGTGACAAAGTACTTGTGATTATCCCTAGACATACAAGGAGAGGTCCAAACATCAGAATGAACTAAATCAAAACATTTATCATAGATTGTTTCTGATGTTGGAAACACAGATTTGCAATGCTTTCCTAAGATGAACCCTCAAGAATTACTGGAATAAGATTTTCTCTCTTCATTTCCATGGCTGGTCTGCTTTTATCCAGTGGACAAAGCTATGGATAAAGATAAAAAAAAATCCAGAAATTTAAAGGACTGAGTAGAAATTTCGAAAATGATAAAGCCAACAGAAGACAATGAGAAAGAGTTTATGAAAAATAAAAGAGAGTTTCATGAAATTAAAAAAAAAAACAAATAGATGAGAACAGAGAAAAAATATATTAAAAACAAGTTTTTAAACAATTTTAAACAAGTTAAGAGTTATTATATAAATAAAAACATATCAAGACTTAAAATATATGTGTATTTAAATGTATAATGTGAATACTAAAGATAAAATTTATTTAAAATAAACCAAAGTAATATATAAATTGTAATAAATTATAACAGAATAAAATAATGTTAAATCACATCAACTAATTTTGTTAATATATTTATAATCCACATGATCATTTGATCTTTTTATTTTTTAAAAATAATTATTTGTAACTTTGAATTAGTTATATTTAACTTAATTAATATTAAATATACATCATGCCTAAAACTAAGGAGCGAACTAACTAATTTATTATTTTTAAACTAATGAATATAATTTAATTAATACGAAATTTAATAATAAATTAATTATATTTTAATTATTAATGTGATAAATAATGATATATATCTATTAATTTGTATATATACAGCTATATATTAATCCAAATGCAGAAAAAAACAATTTCTTCAAAACCCTCACTAAATATATAAAAATATAATTCATATATTTAGAGTATTAAAATTAGATATATATGTGTGTGATAAAAATAGTAATAGTTTGATACTATTAATATTTAGTATACGATGAAACATGTTATTATTGATATTTTTACGAACATAGTTTTACGGGTTATTCAAACACATGCAATATATTTATCAAATATTAACTAATTCAACAAATATATTAACACAAATATATCATAAAACACTACATTAAAACATAAATTGATGCAAGAGAGTATGTGTCAAAAGTTTAATTAGTTGTAAAATATAACTATATATATAAGAAAAATATAAATAAAAATTAATATATAATACAAATATAAATCAAAATTAATGCGATTAATGGAATTAACTTTTAAATTTAACATAAGTCATAAACAAAACATCAAAAAAATCTAATAACATGTGACTAACAAAGTAAACTTATTAAATAAATAAAAATTATATTTACAAATATAAATCAGTAAATTGTAATAGACGTATATAAATTGTTGATGCTCAAATATATTTTATTTTTAATATGCATCCTCTCAAATATTGATCTATTACGCTCACAAACAAGATGACAATTTAGTTTGACTAAAAATAGTATTAAAATTGGAACATCACTTTCATTATATATCCATCATTCATCTAAACTTTCATGAATATATATTAGAATACTCTAACTATAATAATTTAAGTAAAACTGGATTGCATATTTGGTCATCTATTAGTTCAACCGATAGCCAGATCCTGGATATTAGCTGTTATTATAGGTTTTATAGGAACATTAAATATTTTTTTATTAAAAACTAAACTGGATTATATATGAGACCATAAAATTTGTCGATTTAACAGCGGGTCGAGACGGATATTAAAATACTCAATATAATGTTTCATTTATAACATCCAAATGTAGATACAATAAAAAAATACAAATTTATATCAAATAAATTTAGATTGTTTCGAAAAATTATCCCGCGGTTTGAAACCGCAGATCAAAATCTACTCTAATCTATTAAAACTGAAGTACAAGTTGGAAATAACCCTAAGTTTTCCTCAATAATTACATACCTATGCCACTAGATTAATATTTTTATTTTTATTTTTTAAATCAAATTAAAATCAAACCGTTAAGTCATTAATTTTAGTGGAACTAATAACTCTATTGCCATATATATTCCTGTTTCGAATTTATTCCTAAAAATTCTCAACTTTTCTAACGTGAATCAACGTAAAGAATCTTCAACATTGCAATATTTTAACCTCAAATTACGGTACAAGAGAAATATTGCCATTTCATTAGTTTAATTTCTAAGAAGATTTTAGGAATGCTGCATGGAATATCACAGATTCACCTTACCTAAAATCTCTCCAATTAGAATTGAAGTACAATCAGAAACTAACCATAATTTCATCTTGATATTTACAATTTATGCCACTCAATTTTAACTGAAAAAAATTAAATCACTAAATCTCAGTGAAGCCCATTAATAATTTTTGCCATTGAAATCTATCCTATTAAAAGTGAAGTACAAATGGGAAATAACCCTTACTTTCTTTAATTATTTACTGATGATTGCCACTGAGATTAATGATATACAAAGCTGCTAAATATTGACTTAAACCATATTCCACGCCATATTCAACACAAATAGAAGCCCATTAACATTTTATCGGCCCAAATGTTGTTAGTTTTTATATCTGTAACCATAAAAATTGAACTCATACTCAGAGTTCACATAATCAAAACTTTTATATCTGTATGAAATTGTAAAAAGATAGTGTTTAATCCATTGCCTAATTCACATTCGAATAGCCTTACAACCAAAACTAATACATAACTATAATATTGTAACTCTAAATAACATTACTCAATCGGATTTATGTTTTAGATGATATATATCTATATTATTAAAATTGAAGTACATTTTAGGTTTGTTTAGAAATATAGATAAAAATTTTAAAAAGATATTTGTTTGGAACTTTTGATAGCAGTTTAAAAATAGGTTTATTTGGAAACATAAATATCAGTTTAAAAAAATAGGTATTTTTATAAACATGAATAGTAGTATAAAAATGGATATAATATTGTTTGGAATAGTATATAGTAGTCTATTAAGAAAATAATGAATTATGTTATTAAAAAATAAATAAAAATCTATTATATTATGAGAAACTATCTATTTGGGTCAACTTTAAAATATACGAAAATAAGCTAATCTAATTATCTAAAATTATCATTTGTCTAAAATAATCATAAAACAAAATTTAAACTTTATATATATATTTCAAATAAAAATAATAATTTAAAGTTGATTTATATCAAAAATTGATTCAAAATATACATATATTCAAAAAAAAATTACTGAAATATTTTCCAATAACCATTATTAAAAAATTGTTTCAGTATATATAAGAAAAATACAATAAAAAGTCAAATTTCATATACAAACTTAAATTATGATTTCTATATTTCACATTAAATTTTAAAAATATAATATATGTGATTATTTATATGATAGTATGTATAAAATACTATTAATTATATGTTTGTTGTGTTTTTAAAAGAAAAATATATTGTGAACTAGGGGTGGGCGTTCAGGTACTCACTCGGGTTTGGTTTGAGTCTGTTTGGGTTTCGGGTTTCTCGGGTCAAAGATTTCAGTCCCATTCGGATATTTCTAAATTTTGGTTCGGATTTGATTCAGATATTTGCGTGTTTGTTCGGTTCGGATAATTCATTTAAATTATTTTTAAAATTCATTCTATACTTTAAATTTCTCAATATATATAAACAAAATAATATATTACATATAAATTTGAATAAAATATATCAGAATACCTGAACTTAACATATAAATTGGTTTGATTAAAATATTTAGATAGATAATCAATAATTAAATACTTATAAGTACCATATATATTCTGGACGTTTTATATACATTAAATCTAAAAATAATATATATATAAATCTATTTCGAATACATTCGGGTATAAAAGTACTTCAGTTCGGATCGGATTCGGTTTTAGATCTCTAAATATCAAAATTTTGATATTAAATCAATTTTGATCCGAGTTTGGTACTTCTTTTTGGATCGGGATCGGTTCAATTTTTTGGATTCGGGTTTTTGCTCAATTTTTAATATTGACATGAAAAATAACATATTTTATAAAAATATACACCCGCACGGGCGTGCGGGTCAAAATCTAGTAAGTATTAAATTACAAACACAATTTTATAGGAAACAAATTTCTGGGAAATAAAGTCTACGAAGAGTTAGGCATAAAAAAAGGAGAATTCATATTCAAAAACAAATATGTTAAATTCAGCAAATTACAAAATTAAATTTCGGTTTAGCACGTGAAGTTGCTAACTCACGCTTACCTTTCATTTGTAAATTTTGGTTTCCTGGTTAGATATTAAAAAACTGAAAACCCTAATTTCATTTTCTCTCCTCTCTCTTTTTCTGGAAGCGTTTTAACTACTCTCTTATCTCAGTTTTTTGGATATAGTTCTCTTCCTTGCTAAAAAAAAGATGTAGTTCTCTTTCTAGATGTTTCCCATCACGTGTAAACCTCTTATTCTCTGTTTTTGGTGAAGCCTATGGAACCTCTCTTTCTCTTTCTGTATGAAGCTTCTGGTGGTCTCCTCGCCGGTGATGCATGGCGTCATCTCTTCCTCGGTGGCGGCGAGGCAGTGTCGCCGGTGCTCCTCAGCTCAAAGGTGTAAATCATCATGTCGCCTCTTCTACTTCTATGCTCTTCAGTCTTGCTGCTTGATGTCGTCCTTTTATGTCTGTTCATGGTAGACTACACTCTTTGGTATTGGAACAACATCACTTTTAAGTATGCGTGAGAAGCTATGAATCAGCTAAAATATTGAAGCAGATCTGATGAGTTTCGCAGAACCAAGACCCTTATTTATAGGTCTATATTTCTGACCCTTGAGGGAAGAAATGATGCATTGAATGAAACGAAGTGGAAGAGTCGGTTGTGTGCAAGGCAAAGTAACATTATCTAAGGAGATAGAACATGGAACGACACCGGGACGGCACGTCAACCGAAAGAGATGAAGTTGTTGTGAGTCGTCTTTTCATTTAACCAATTTGGGCTTTCCTTTGATTTATTATAAGGCCTCATTCGAATTAAACTGTTATTAATGTTACTGGTCCGATTCTAAAAAGACCATTGTTGGTTTTCAAGGCCAACATAATAGCCCACTTTCGTTTAGTTCATTATTGAAACGCAATTTTTTTAATTGACACGTGTTGCACTCTCAACTTTTGAGTTTATGACATGTAATCCTAGGTGGCATCATAAGGAGAGAATAAACTCTATTTTATATAAATAGATAGATATAGTATATATTTAGTAATGAAATAACCTATATTTTTAAGAGTTTTTTACACTGCAGGGTAGTTTCTGAGTTTTTATTATAAGATAGAGCAATTTGTGCAGGAGAGGTAGTTTTTGGGTGAAATGTCGTAACTATCTGATATATGGTGTTTTATACATCATTGTATATATGTTTTCTAATTGGTTTTCAAGTCTTTATCGAGTCTTTCTAGTCCTTTTCGAGTCATTACAGGTCTGGAGTTGCACTGGATGGGAGATGGACCTGCTGGAACAAAAGAAGCAGAAAACAGTGCAGTTTGGTGATTTTCACGCAGAACAGTCTGATGACTGTTTCCGATCAAGCGGAACAAGCAGACGGAGTGATCCCGCGGTTGTTCCCGACGAATAAGGAAAATACAACATCTCGGGATTTGCCCTAATTATCCTCTTTTTCTCTCTGGCCGCCTGTGGCTTTTGATATATCATATTTTCTGTTTTCTCATTATCATTCTACGCTATTCTAGACACAAGAAACCATTGGAGACTTTGAGATTTATTGGAATTGCTTATTGTAAAGGGAGAAGGCTACATCTCTCTCTCCATAGAGAAGATCATCTTGAACCCTCTCTTTGTTTCTGTTATATTTATGCAGTATTATTCATCTATGAACTCTGTGTTTTCTCTGTTCATGGCTGAGTAGTCGGCTAGCTTGTCTAGGGTTCTAGGGTGTTGATTTCGTGAGCTAAACATAGATAAGTGAATCACTCGATTGTCTTCATTCATAACCATTCTTACTGCTTGCATTAAACTGGCCGCTTAATGTTAGATCATAGGTTTAATCTGATCATCAAAAGTGCTTAGGTTGCTAGATCTGTTTTGAATGAGCATTGCATCCCTAATCAGCGAAAGTAGATATTAGGGTGTTCTGTGAACCTATCGGACTTGATCTCTATTGCTTGTTGTCGCTTCTCACCTCAACGACAGTTAGACGGTGAGATCGATCAGCATAGGGAGCAGTACCACGACAGTGGACTGTTCTACTTGAGTGATCCGAGTTCTAGACTGTTCTTATTAGCACTTGAATAATTGTTTAGCTCACAAGTATTGACACCCGATGAAGTAACCCTAGGCTGGCTTCTCTTTAATCTGAATTCACATTTACTTTATTTTATTTTCTGCTTGTTACAAACTCAAAACCCCCATATTGTTTTAGCTTAATATTGATCCTATAGAAATAAAGTGTAAGAGTTGGTCTCTGTGGATTCGATCCTAAAGTGCTACATCGACATACCATTCGATTGTGGTAGTGTGCACATTAGGTTAATTGGTGTGCGTGAACACGAATATCAATTTGGCGCCGTTGCCGGGGACCACTTTTTTACCTTTATTTTTCGGTTATTTATTTAGTCTAAGACCTCTAACTTGCTCTTTTCTCTTTGTTGCAGGAGATCGCAAGGTTTAGAAAATCAGAACAGACAACAATCAAGGCCAACCAANAACAGGCAACAGCCAAGGCCTACTGACACCACCATGGGTGATCACGGTCATCAGGATGATCTCGCTGCAGCAATGCAACTGATGCAACAGCAGATGCTTCAGATGCAGCAGACCATCCAAGCTCAGCAAGCAGCTGCAGAACAATCTGCTTAACAGGCTGCTCTCGCGCGGCGGGAACAAGCAGCGCAGACTGTTTCAATCGGGGAGAGAAACCTTCCGCGGAACATTCCTACTACGCGTTCTGCCATTGTTCCTCCACTCTGCACCAGGCAGGACTTCGAGATCAAGCCTGCTCTGATTGATCTAGTGCAGAGAAAAGTGTTCTCTGGTCTCTCTGCAGAAATTCCAATGGAGCATATTGAGAATTTCGAAAAAGTCTGCAGTTTTACTCGTGCGAATGGTGTGCCACCAGACTACATCAAGTGCATGTTATTCCCATTCTCTCTTGATGGAAAAGCTGCACGGTGGTTGAACTCCCTCCCTACCGGCTCTCTCACTTCATGGGAACAGGTCCGATCAGCGTTCCTCAACCATTTCTACTTTAAGGCGAGAACAGCTGCATTGAGGAACAAGATCACTTCATTCAGACAGCTCCATGATGAGCCTTTTTGTGACGCATGGGAGCGCTTCAATGACTACCAGAGAGAATGCCCTCACCATGGATTTGATGATGATTACCTCCTGGGCATTTTCTATGATGGGGTGGACTGGAAATACCAAGGTGCTCTAAACTCTTCGAGCAATGGAGACTTCATGACTCAGACCACTGATGGAGCGCTCAAGCTGATTGAGAACATGGCAGCTAGCTCAACCAATGAGAACCAGGAGAGCGATCGCTCCAAGGAAGTCAACAGTGTACACACCCAGAAAATTGATGAGCTGACAGCTAAGGTCGATCAGCTACTGCAGAACAACCAGGCACAAGGATCTGGGTATCAGAACACCACCCCGCAGAGCAATCAGCAAGCTGTTCCAGTCGCGAGTGCTCTGACTGCAGGGAACAGTCCGCCAGATGATCTGAAAAATCTGAATATTATGATGCAGCAGATGCTCCAGAGCCAGCAGCTTCAAGTCAAGGCACTGAATCAGGTTACCGCAGACATCAATACCAGGATGGACAGCATGTTCACTGAGCTGAATTCAAAATACGATACTGTAAGCAACCACATAAAGAGGATTGATGTTCAGCTTGCTCAAACTGCTGAAACTGTTAAAAGGCAGCAAGAGATCATTCGTGGAAAGAGTGTGATGAATCCTAGGGTTGAGCACTGTAATGCAACCGAGCAGAGACGTGAGAAATCTGAGGAAAAACAAGCGGAACAACTGTTCGCTGAGATTGTTCTGGGCGCAGAACAGAGAACAGAGCAGTCTGCTAGCTCTAGAGCGACTGCTCCCGCGACTGCTCCCGCTCCCAACGGATCTACTGATATTCCACCAGTGCAAGTCTATGTTCCTAAGGTTCCCTATCCGATTCCACCTAGACACCCGAAGGTGTTGCCTAAGGTTGATGATCCTGGAAAATTTGCTTTTCCATGTTCTATTGCTGGAGTAGAATTTGAGGAAGCTGTTTGTGACTCTGGATCTTGTGTGAATCTTGTCTCAAAGGCGATTGTAGACAAGTTAGGCATTGCTGATGTTGAGCCTTCTAAGGTGACTCTGACTTTTGCAAACTCTTCCAGAGCAGTTCCTTATGGCACTATTCGCAACCTTCCTGTCCAAGTTGGGGACTGTGTTCTCCATACTGAATTTCAGGTTGTTGAGATGAACAAGGATCATGAGATGCCTTTGATCTTAGGAAGGACATTTATGGCTACAGTGGGAGCAATCGTTGATATGCCTAATAAGAGAGTCTCCTTCTCCCACATCAACAAGAATGTCTTCTATCAGGCTGTTCCCACCAGATTTCAGAAACTACACGCCTCTTGCATCTCAGTGTTCAGTGGAGAAAAGCTGAAGGTTGTTCCAAGGAAGGAGCTTGGTAAAAACAGTGAGTTCAAGGAAGTTCTGAATGGAGATCCTCACAATGATACCAAGAAACTCAGTGGGAATGCAAGGGTGAAAGAGAAAGTCCAGAAGAAAAGGGTCAAAGGAGATCCTACTATGACTTTGACACCTCACTGGTGTGATGAGAAATCCATTGAGTATGAGGTAAAGTGCAAGGGTACCTCTAAACCTTTCTCTAAAGTCAGAGTTATTCTCACTGATGAGCTGAAAGAGAAAGGAGAAGCTGCTGTGAAAGGGTTGTTGAGCAGAGTTTTGAAGCTGAACATGTCTGATTGTGGAGCTTGTTTTGGAACAAGCCCTCATGCTCAACCCGACTGATCCCTGTCACCAAGTCAAGCTAGTGACTTTAACCAAGCGCTTGGTGGGAGGCAACCCACTGGTAAGTGTAAATATAACTTGGTTTTGTTTTTGTTTGCTTATTTTCGTTTTAGTTTATTGAGTTTCAGGTCAAAAAGCAGAAAAATTCGAGATACTTCGAAAAATTCTGGGTTGCAGAAACGGAGCTCCCTGTTCTGCAGGAGCCAAGAACAACCGCCCAGGTGAAAATCTGGCGACAGAACACCCAGAATTTTTCGGAGCACCCGCTCCAGGTAAGTATCTCGACCAAAAAAATTGTAAATTCTTGTTTTCACCTTCTCTCTGATTTATTTTCACACCGAGACGTTGTGAAGTAAGTCTGGGGGAGGGTCTTCGTCGTTTACTAACTCGTTTCTTTCTTTTGTTTTTCTCTTGAGTCAGTTTGAGTCAGTTTTTAGGATCGAGTCAGTCAAAGTTTTGTGGGAATTAGGACCTTATTCTGTGTTGATCACTAACCACCTCGTGCTTTAGTTGTCTTATTCAGTGACCTTAGCAGTGGCGAAAGACACACATGTGGACCCGGAACACCCTGACATATCTCACTTGATTCTCCAGAAGTTCTCAGCCGATCAGGTTACACTGGGTAGACTTAACTCCAAATAACTTGAACCTAATCTTGACTGAAATTCTTCTTGTTATGGGCACTAGATCAGGGAAACGAGAACTACACTCAGGACTTCTTATTCTTTCTATCCATCTTGTTGTTCCTGAGTGGCTAGCTCATCTTTAGCTAGTTCCCACCCTGAACCTTAGCCTTTATTCCACCTTCATGCATTTGTTTTTCAGTGTTATATGTGCAGATATGTGCAAAAAGGTCGGAGAGGAAAGGATCGACGCAGCCTCTTACTCGTTACTGCTGCGCAGATTCAGTTAGAAGGAGAACAAGCAGATTAAGGGAGCAACCGCTGCATAACCAATGAGCTGTGCAAGAACATGGGTGGAGAACCAGAATGATTTGAA